>JAOTRH010313893.1:0-37733 GCA_034768845.1 Heliamphora exappendiculata
TTTAATTACACTCTTCTCTCCAATCTATTGGTCGGTATCAATTTAAACCCCCTCCCCACAACAAAAAAAATGTTACTTTTTTTTATAAGCAAAATGTTCCACACCCAATCATCATCTTCTTATACCTTTTATTTACTTCTGTAATCCTAGACTCCTAGTCAATTGTTCGTTTTCTTACCTCCCGTCCTTTCTGCCACACTTCTTGATCAATTTATAGAATAACAAACACTAAACAAGCTTACTTATCAAAAATAAAAAACACCAAATAAACCCATTTGCTCCAAATAAAACTTTACAGTAAGCAACACATGAACATGTGTATTGGTTAACAACCACATTTGCTTCAACATCATTTTTTAGCAACATGTTAATAAAACTTTACACAGGCACAAAGTAGGCATGTGTGCATTACGAAACCAAAATTTACATCATAGATATTGGAACACTCATTTTCAAAGGTGTTAAGAACTATGTTACACGGACTTGCTATTTTTGGCAGAGTACCCATGTCGACACGGCACGATATGACTATGAGTACAAGATACGTGTCAAGTGCGACTACTTTTTATGGAACACGCCTAAAATATCAATCACGAGAGAATAATGAAGAGTGAAATAATATACTAAAATCAAATCCACGGCTAATATTTATCCTGTGCAACAAAACTATTAAGGATGGAAGAGTGAAATAATATACTAAAATCAAATCCACGGCTAATATTTATCCTGTGCAACAAAACTATTAAGGATGGAAGAGTGAAATAATATACTAAAATCAAATCCACGGCTAATATTTATCATGTGCAACAAAACTATTAAAGATGAAAGCAAATGTTTGATGTGAGAAATCAGTATATATAAACTAATAAATACTTGAAAAAGCTGAAATATTGCCTTGTGAATTGCTATTCAACTCATTTTTTGTCGTATCTACGCACCCATATCTAATTTTTGGATACTTTTTAGCCGACTCCGCGTATTCTTTGTTTTAAGATTTCATGTGCTCATTCTTTGTTTTAAGGTTTCGTGTGCTTAATCCCTAAATATACTCCCACACCTGACGCTCGTACCTGAATTGTTTCTTTTTCCTAGTATAAGGTCATTTTAAGCATAATAGAGGGTTTTAGAGAACATATGCTGGCTACATTATGATTTTTCATTCATTCCATAGTTATTAAAGGTGATGGGCGTGCCAAGGCACCAAAATCTCTCAGGGCTAGGCACAAGGTGCAAGGTGAGGAGCACACTTCATTGACATGAGGTGCACATCTTGCTCCTCTAACGCACCTGTGTAAATTTGGAGGTGCCTGAGTGCATTACGTTCCTAGGCAAGCTCTAAGCACGCTTTTTACAACTATGGTCCATTCATGTGATGGATCTAACAAAAAGATTAATTGAATTTAAAATAGAAATTTAGGGTTGAAAGGAGAGAAAAAGATAGAAGAAAAGAGAAAATAATTAAAAATTACGGTAAGAATGAAGAGACTTAAATTAGCCTCTACACCCCACAACACACACACACACACACACATACACAAGTCACTCATAGATAATTTCAAAACTACCCATTAAAACATAAGCGTGAGGGACAAGTGCTACCAAGTGAACACGCTGCACGTGAAGAACAGTGTAAAGCGAAGTTCCACATCCCTTAAGTACAAAAGTAAGGTGCAGTATATAAATGTGAAGGCACCCTCACCTCAATAGTTAGCTATTGAGATTGAGTTCTACCCAATACCGTGTAACATAGTATCAGAGCCAGAATATCAGGGTTGGGTAGGGTGTGTTCCTAGCCTGCACGCGGTAGATGCTGCCGAACGAGCACGTTGCGCGTAAGGGAGGGTATGAAGGGAAGTCCAGCATCGCTTGAGCACAAAAGTAATGTGTAGTATATAAATATAAGGGCATTGTTAGGGTTGTATACTAAAAATTATAGTTTTGGTTTTAGTATTTAATTTTATTTATTAATAAAATTAGTTTTTTTTTCATTTTATGAGAATCTTAATGAGCAACGTATGTGCTTTATTATTTATTTAATATTGTGCGTAGGTACTTTTTATTCTACGTAGTATTTAATCTGGTGTGTAAAGTTTGACTTACACACAGAACACCAGATCATTGGTTCTTATAGAATATAAGTTAATGATTCACAGTTTAGATGGAATTGGACACACTATCGGTACAGTTGTAGCACAATATTTTAGTAGATCTGTCTTGATTATGGGGAACGATAATTGTTTTGGCAATTGTTCCGACTCATTGTACTAGTACACTTTGTGTGTATTAAATAGGACTAAGTTGGGGTAATTAATTTTATACTAACTTTATAAATTAATTTATATCTCATTGTTATTATGAGTGCTTATACTCTTAATCCCGAAATAATTATTATTCACGTATAATTAATATTCGTTGTTTTGATTCATTAGAAGGTGCGATCTTGTATGAGTCTATAATCCTGGTGAATTTGATAACGATATTAATTATATGGTGAAAATTCATTATTGACGGAATCTACGTCGAGAAAAATCGACATTAATGATACCCCTGAAAAAAGTTTATAAGTTTTGACTGAGCCAAACCCTGCAGGTGGATTTTATAATTCGTCAGTCGAATAAGTTAAGCGAAAGGGTTTAAGAAATTTTCGAACAAGCCGATAAAATATAATTGTCAGTAATTTTATTTAATCGACGGGTATCTGTAATCTTAACGTGTGGAGAATAAATAAGCACTAAATAAAAGGAGCTCGAGTACTACGGTTTTGAGAATAAGGCTGGGAATGCAATTATAATTCTTTAGTTGAATGAATTATAATTTATGTTTTTATGAAATTATTTCTGAGTTGAGGTAGGATTTCATAATTACATTGGAAGTCTACGTCTTATTTATTCCATAGGTCCCTGTTGTAGCCTATTTATATGCTATTATAAAACCTAGCCACCATATATTCATATTTGGTTCTAGGGTTTCCACGTCTTGTGAATCCAAAGAATCGGCGACTCGACAGGTTTTGAAAAACACAACAGATCAAAGTCCACACTTTGTTCGTGTTTTGCATTCAGGAATACAACAGAAAGCTTGTGTCAAAGATTTGACTAGAAGTCAAAAATCACGGCGGATTGTTGACAAGAAATTGTTGCAGCAACCAAAGTCATCCAACCAGATTTCGAAAGATATAATCCTAAAACTAACTTTTGGAGTATTATAAGGTTTTATTTTGATTGTTCGATATGAAAAGTTTTAGTCTAGAGCCAGTTTTGGCGTTTTCCGATCCAGTTATTCTTTAACGAAAACTATAGATATAATCTTAGGGTCTTGGCAGTTTACTCCAACAAGCACCCTCACTTCAATAGTTAGCTTTTAAAATTGAGTTCTACCTAAAACCGTATAACAGTTCTAGCGTCGAAATCAACTTTGACGCTCAAACCGACTTCGAAACAACAAATCAACACCAAATTGAGGCACCATTAAGTATATCGGCACTTATAGGATGAGATTCGACCATCGAAAGCTGAGATTGAAGTCGCAATTTTCATATTCAAGAGCTAGGGTTCCGAAAATCACAAAACCTTCAAAAAATCAACAGGCGCGCAAAACAACATCAAAAAATCATGGAAAAATTATCATCATAACTAAATGATCGAGACAATCCGAACCAGATGAGTACTGATCGCCGCAATCCGTACAGGCACTAACGCCATGCTGACATCATCTTCCATAAGATGACATCAGTATGTTGTTTTCACCTCACGATGAGTTCTAAGATTTCACAATTCTTCTACGGTTGGATTGGAAGCTTTAATACCAAGTTGAATTATAAAATAGTGATTTAGAGTTGAAGGGAGAGAAGAAGATAGAACGAAAAAGAGATAATAATTGAGAATTAGGGTAAGAATGAAGAAATTCAGCTTAGCCTCTACATCACACAATATTTATATGAGTCACTCATAGATAATTACAAAACTATCCAATAAAACATAAAACAAATTCCAGTAAGATTAATTTGCTATTAAACTATAAATGGGGGTGGGGGGGCAAAGCTTAACGTTTTTATATTAGTGGAGGTAAAGCAATTCAGGTTAATAGATTAGTTAGCGAGTAAAATAGAGTTAACCCAAAACTATGTCCCCAATTTGAACTTTTCCCCCATCCAATAACATTGGTGAAAACGGAAGCTAACAGCTAATCAAGTATGTATACTATAATCACAACTATAGCAGTGAAACCAGGAAAGCAATATCAACCTTAATTGCATTTCATCACTGATTGCCTCCAACGTGAATATTTGAACAAGCCCAATTATGGTGGTTTTATGTTCAATTTTCTTTTCATTACCAAATTATGGTGGATTTTTGTTTACTTTCGTAAGTCCAATTAGACCCCAGGCTCCATTTGAAATCTGAAGAAGCAGCAACCAAAGCAAAATGCTATCGCATTTGTAGCAAAAGAAGTTTAATAGATAATTAACAATTCTGTGATCCTCCAGCAAAAGAAAATCCGAAGATACAAAATCTACAGTCCACATTTCATTTGGTTGGGGTTGCAACTCACTTGAATATGAGGAGCCTGGAACATCTCCTGTATAGCTGCTTCAACATCTGCCATACCAACAAGAGCTTTCCCTGAAAAGCAGAAAAATCATATCCATTAAGGGAACATAATTGTCAGGTAGGATAGCAGTATAATTCCTTCAGCAAAAGCAAGATCTATATTTCCAAGGCTTAACTGAAAAGCTATAATAAAATCTTGTCAATGGATGGTCCTGGTCTTACACCCTAAGAATTTTGTCCAACGAGTGGTAGGTTATGTGAATCCAACAGCTAGCTAGCTTCATTATGTACAAGGTATCCAATCTGCCAACTATGCCATCTTACCGAAAACATATTAGAAAGAAATCCATCTGAATGCTACAGAAATTTTGTCCAACATGAAAACAAAATATTTCATATGTTCTCACTTAAATTAGCCAACAAGAACTAGCTAACAAGAACTGCATGTGAATAGGATCACAAAACCTGATAAAACAAGACCAATCTTTGATTGATGAGTGAAGCAGAACAAACTGATGGTTTATTGCATGGAAGCTGCTTCATTTTGTATAATGAATCTATGATGCGGGATTTAATTACTCGAGATACCCCTCATGTTCAAAAGATAAGAACTCCTAAAGATCATGTATCGGAGTTTAGAAGTATTATTACTAAGCAATGTTAAATAATGGGTAATATTGGACATGTGAGAAATACAACCAACCCTGAAGCAAAATCCACTGTGAGATCCAAGCTCCAAGGTATAGTGGAACTTGAGTGGTATTCCAAGTGCTTGTGCAAAACTACGAAGGGTGCTTGGCTAGATGATCTGATCTAGTAAATAATCAAGTTAGGCTTTTCAAATAGAGCCATTCCACTTTCAAGTAGATAATCAGGTTAGGCTATTTAAAATTTCAAATAGAGCCATTGCACAAAGTGGATACTATTGAGGTTTTTTCTTAGAGAACAACTAGTTCGGCCAGGTTATAAGATAAGAAAGATGCTGTCCAGTTTTCCCTAAACAAATGGTAAAATTTGGAGTGTATCCAACCAAATCCTTTATCCAATCTTCACTAATAGCCCATAATTCCATGAACTTTGCAGAAATTAATGCCCGGACAACCAAAGCATTAATATTGGCTGTTATATGGGGTCTCTGTTTGTGGATTTTCAGCATAGGCTAATCTATGGGTGTGTTCCATAACCAAGATTGCATCAACTTTATGAATTAGTGATGTCTCTCTGCATGCTAGATACTAGGGTGAAGTGACAATGCACAGGCAACAAACACAAAAGATAGGAACAAGAATGAAAAAAAAAAGGACCATCTTTCACTTGTTTTCTTGTGATGTCAAAAGTTCACATGGGCAACAAATCATGACAACGTGTAACATATTTGGGACAGATAATTTCAAGTTCTACAGAAATTAGTTGTGAAAAAAGAGTGAAAATAATCTCCTGTTTATGAAATCCCACCCAATTTAAACATAGACATTAATAATGTCATTTCACTTATCATGGTTGTCAAATCGACGATCAAAATTACCTTTTTTTGAATTGTCAATCCAATCCTATTGTGAATCACAAAGATTTGATTACAATTTCTAAGAAATACATAAGAAAAAACACATCTAAACCATTAGATATTCAAAATATGAAATGTTCAATGGAAGGCTTATTTTGAGTAATGAACATGTGTCAGTAAGACGCTTAACTCTATAACAAGAGATGTGGGTTCAATCCTTTACACTTTAATTATGCTATAGTTTATTACAATCCATAACTTGATTTACATGTATGAATTATAGTGAAAGAGAATCTAAGATAGATTATACCAGAAGTTAAAAACATTTAATATTTTAATTCCCCAATTGAGATAAATTTAACATGGTATGCACTCATATATGATATTTTAATTTTACCCATCACAAGATTCATAAATTCACACAATTCAATTCTACATTTGTATTTTTTGCCAAAACTAAAGGCGGTCTATATATATCGCATGCCCAAAAAGAGCAACAATTACAAATCTATACTTTGTTGAAAAGAGACCATCCAAAAACAAAAGTTATGAACCTATTAACTAAAAAAGTTCAACAATCCTAATTTTTTATTTCTTCAATCTTCATCAAATGGGAAAATAGTAAACTTTTACAATTTAAGTGATCCCAATACTCACCTCAAAGAGCCCACAATACCCAAATCACTATTCTTACAACCCTTGACTCAAAACATTCCTTCTGCCAGTAAAACATGTAGACGAGACATGATGAATCAATTGTTTGATGTTTTGAACCGAATTATATGATGCATGTCGCGAATTGTATGATTCTAATGTGATCCATATACTTCAAGCAATTCACCCCAAATATGAATTGATCATGGTGTATCAAATCGAATCATGCGATTCATACCATGAATTGTAAGATTCTAATAATAGAGTTACCAACACCAGAGTTCTAAATATTGGCCATTACATATCGTATGGCTATAAGTAATGGAATTTTGAACTTTTGATACCGATATTTACCAACATATAGGCCGTTACTGTTCGATATCGAACAATACATGACCGTATCACTAATATCAACATTTATTCCAATATCTCAATTAAAAATCCTCCCAATTATTTTTATAATATGTTGCATAGTATTTACACCTTTTTTTGGGCTCATATGAGCTTTGTATCATTATACCATTCAAGTGCAAAGCACATCCTTTAAACACTTCACTGCCAACCAATTAGATGTGTTCTTTTCAATATGGTGTAATTAAGGTCTCAACTGTTAAAGTGTAACACCCCGATTTCGTAGTAATATAAATTCATGTGATTTTATGAAGAAAAGAACTGGATTTAAGAAATTCAAACCAAAAGAACTTGTAAAGAAATATACTTTGTGAAAAGAAGCTAAAGTTTCAATTTTCTCGTAAAAAATAAGGGTGAAAAGAGTTAATTTCCTTTGCAAATAACTTCTAAAATAGGTCAATTTAGGTCCCAAAGAATGCCCCAGAGATACAAACAAAACCTCTCTTTTAAACCAAAAACCCAACATTTCTGTCAAGTAGGGGTTCGCTCGAGCAGACCCTTCCACCGCTCGAGCGGTGGGGGTGGCAGTGTGCTTTTTGCCCCAAAATCTGAAAATTTTTCTAAATGTTGGGAGAACACTTGGGTTTCAAAATTTGAACATGCCTTTCTAAGGGTTTAGAAACGAAATGTAAAACATACATTTGAAGAAAAAACAACCATTTCAACCCCAAAGCTTGAATTTCCATCATTCCATATATCGGATATCTAACCCAATCTCGATGAATAATATCCATAATAACAACTGATTGTTCTCACATGCATACAAAACATGAGTTCTTGGCCTTCGGGCCTTACAATAAGGGTTTTTCCATTCTGAATACAATCATACAAAGTATTCAAAGAAAAGAATTACGTTTACAACTTAAATCTCAAAAGATATTGTAAAAGACATGTAATTCTATTGAAACTACCAAAAAGGGGCCCTTAAGGCCAAACTCCTCTTTCCAACACTTTCTTCCTGCTATCACCAGAAATGGTTTATACAACATGAGCCGAGACTCGTAGAAATAAACTAAAAACGAATATATGCATGATATGCGAAGATGGTTATGCGGATGCAACACATAGTTTTCACCAAACACCACTTCTGTTTATCCAAAACCAAGTCCCTTCCTCATAACCAAATTTCTCACTTACCGAAACCATAGCTTAAATGTTCATTCCCAACCCCAAACTTGACCATTGCGACACAACACCATACCATTTCTAAACAAACCCAAGGCTATCCCATTTACGTTTTATACTCACATTTTCCATCATTCAAGGTTTTCCAACCCAATATCATCATTGATTTAATTAAGTACCAAACCTGGATGGCAACTATAGACACAGGCGTAGTTATCACAATCGGGCCACGTGAGATCCAACGGATAATTACCTATTCTATAACCTGACACGGAGAGAATACATTTTTGGTTTCCCTCGAAAACATCGATGGGTGGGCTACTCAGAACACGCTTTTACAGGGATTAACCCGAAGGAAGGGCTTACCATTCATTGCGCAAGTTTTCAGACTTTCACCGAGGAGCTTCTCGAGCCCAACTTAGTTATCCAAGTCAATCACACGGTACTTTAATTATATCATTTTCATTAGCAACCAATGTGAGTCCAACCGTCAACCAGGTTCCTCTTGCCAAAACCCAACATAAGTACGTTTTCAATTCTCAACAATGTCAAACATTTTCATTATTCATATATCCAAGTATCAAGGTTCGAAAACCCCCAATTTAACATTTCATTTGATTCATTTTCGACAATTTATAGGCTTTGTACAAAAACCCCCAACCCAACGTTCACTGTTTTTACATATCATAAAAATCCATAAAATTTACACACCACTATGTTCACATTACCTCAATATGTTCAAAACTCAACCAATTTCACCATTTGGATCCAACAACCCAAAAAGCCCCAATTTTCATAGTTTGACCTATATCTAAAACCCTAACTTTTCATTTTTCGAATCCGACCATTTCTAACAACCACAACAAGTTAGGTTCTTTAACAATCATGCTAAAACACCATAACTAGCATACATTAGCATCAAACCCTAACCGAGGGTTCCAAAAAATATAGATTTATTATGTTTTTATGTGCACTACTACATTAATTGTAATAGATCTCAGTTAAAAACCGAGATCTTATACTTTCAATCTCAATTTTTAAACAGTGATCTTTCTAGCTGAGATTAAAAATGGAGACTTTTAATCTCGATTTTTGACCAAGATCTTATACATTCAATCTCGATTTTTGACCGAGATCTTATACATTCAATCTCAGTTTTTGACTGAGATCATAAGTTATAAAATTAAAAAAAAAATTTCAATCACAATTTTGAATCTCGATATTTGCTACCTGCATCACGTGAACATTGTAAAATCTATGTTCTATTACCCAATAATTCAATCACAACATCAACAATCAACCAATATAAAAAAACTAAACTCATATTTCATAAACTAAATTAAATCAAATGTTAGAGAGACGTAACATAAACATATGACTCATTAAAAATGCTATTCAACATGTCATAACATAATACAATTTGAACTTGTATCTTATATACATACTACAAAAGTTTTAGTCAAATGGCATGAGAAACAAGAACTATGTGCCAATTTTCCTTGAATTTTAGTCATAGATTCTACCTTTTAGGTGCTCAAGCAACAAGAATGGAGTCCTAGCAAGCTTCAACCATGAGAATCTCTAATCGAATGGCAAAAAGGAAGCTTCCAACGCCAAGCTCAAGCCTTCAATGGATGTTCAATCAAGGGGGAAGCAAGTAAGGGCCTCCAAGGGAGCAAGAAGAGTTCAAGGGAACTCTAAATCTAGATCTAGGGCTCTGATTTTGAGTTTTAGAGAGAGGAAGAAAAGATATAAATGAAGCCACAAGCCCTAACTCGAGATTTTAAGCAGCCCCGCCAATAGTCTGCTTGAGCAAACTTGGGGCCATTCGAGCGGTCAACGTTGAGAGGGACCTTGAACAAAAGATGCATATATGGATCGAATTATAGGCTAAACGCCTCAAAACTCACCCTAACGACTCACAACAATCGTTCTCATGCACTACCAAGAATAAAATTATTGCTTAACAATCAGTATCATGATCAAATTTTAATTCTTTCGCAAAAATAAACACTTAACTATTTTTCACCAAAAATATCATAATAGGGTTCATTAATCCTTACAAATAAAAAAGAATCGGGTCCCTACAACCTTCTGTACTTAGGAAATTTTATCTCCGAAATCACACGTGCATCACGAATCAAACAACTTAGAGTACTTTTTATGAACTTCCGACTCTCGCTCCCACGTAGCTTCTTCAACGCCATAGTGAAGCCACAAAACCTTCACACAGGTTATAGTTCTACCTTGTAGGACTTTCTCTTTGGTGTCAAGATTTTTTACCAGTCTCTCCTCATAGGTAATGTTGTTCTCAACCCTCAACTCGGTTCAATCCAAAACGTGTGAAAGATTCGGCTCGTACTTGCGTAACATAGATACATAAAAAACGTTGTGCACGAACGCTAACTATAGTGGCAAGACAAGGTGATAGCCCACCTCTCCGATCCTCTCAAGGATCTCAAACGACCCAATGAAACGAGATGATAGCTGTTAGGGTTGGTATACTGAAAATCATGTTTTTAGTATTTAATTTTATTTTAATAAAATTAATTTTTTATTTTATGAGAATCTTTATGAGTAATGTATGTATATCATTTCTTTAATGTTATGCATGGATGTCTAATATTCTGTGTAGTATTTAATCTGATGTGTAGAGTACGATTTACACACAGAAGATCAGATTTTAGATTCTTGCAGAATATAAGTTTTATATTCACAGTTTAGATGAAAACGGACATACCATCGGTACGACTGTAGCACAGAGTTTTAATAGGCCTGTTTTCGTTACGGAGAACAGATAATAGTATCGTTTATTATTCTGAATATCTGTTCTAGTACACTTTGTGTGTATTAAATGGAACACATTGGGGTAATTAATTTTATATTGACTATATAAAGTAATTCGCACCCCAAGGTTATTATGAATAGTACTTATATTTTTAATCCTGAAATAATTATTAATTTGCGTATATTTAATATTCATTATTTTGATTCATTAGAGGGTTCGATCTTATATGGGTCTATATTTCCGGTGAGTTGGATAACGGTATTATTTATATGATAATTATTAATTATTGGTGGAATCCACGTCTCGAATGATCAGGATTAACGATATTCCCTTAAGAAAGCTTATAAGTTTTGATCGGGCCAAATTCTACAGATGGATTTGATTTTCTAGCGGTCAAATAAGTTAAGCGGAAGGATTTAAAGAATTTCAAGATACCAATTAAATTAAATTTTTAGTAATTAAATTTAATTGGTGGGTATCGGGAATCTTAACGTGGGGAGAAATGCTAAGCATTTAATAACAGGAGCTCAATGCAAGAAGGTCTTGAGATTGTGGGTCAGAGTGCAATTATAGTTCTTTAGTGGTATGAACTGTAATTCAGTATTTTATGAAACTTGCAGAAACCGCTGCAAGGTTTTCATAATTACAGATATCGCTATGAGGTTTGCTTAATTGTAGAAACCACTGAGGGGTGTCTGTGTTCCACTGAAAGTCTGACTCAAAATTACTCCACAGGTCCCTATTGTAGCCCTATAAATATGCCGGTAGGCTGAACTAGTTTCATAACTTGTCTTTAAGTCTAAAGCTGTCCAAGTTCTGTCGGTACGAGTTCTTGATAGATTGTAACCCACACTATATTCAAGAATCCCATAAGGGAATACAGTAGAAGGTCTGACGGGAGTTTCAACAATGAGTCAAAAATGTAGTTGAAGATTTGACCAGTAAAAGGTATTCCTTTAAACTAACTTTGGTTGCACGGGTTTTATTTTGATCGTTCGACGTCAAAAGTTTTATCTGGAGCCCATTTCGGTGTTTACCCATCTAGTTATTTTTTTATTGAAAATTATTTACACAAACAATGATCTTAACAGTTCTGCCTCCAACAATTGGTATCAAAGCCATTTTGTTTTTTGTTTACGGTTTATCGGGGCTGGGTAGTTTTAGAACCGTGCTAACTTGATTTTGCAGGCGTTCTAATCTCGGTTTTACGATCGTCATTTAGTTCATGTTTGATTGAATAGTTTTGAGTGATTTTTTTTTTTTAATTACGGGGGTTGACCGTGATAGTTCAAATGTGACCATTCGGGACAGAAAATCGATGTAATCGCTAGTTTCTATTTTAAATTATCTGTTTAGATTATTTAAAAATAGGTTGAATATATAAGAACATGAAGAACAGATGGCGGCACTTGCAGTGGTTTCGGGTTCTTATGGGCCACAGATCGCGGTATGTTTTTAATGGTTTTAAAATAGTTTTTTTGGTGAGTTTTCTACAGTATTTATGTATTAAAAACAAAAGCAAAAATAAGTCAAAAATAGTGAAAAAAATCATTAAAAACATCCCACAATCGGCAGCTTTGCCAGCGGACGTTCGGTGGCAATTTTGATGATTTTTTGGGTCATTTTTGGAACTATTTTTTGAGTAATTTTTTAAGTATAAAATAGCAGTAAGCATACCTTAAAACACTATCCAAAAATCATCAAAAAACTTGGTCAAAATAGTGCAAAAATAAGCGGCAGCGGCGGCGCAGGGGCAGTAGCCCTTCAGGGCTGTTTCTGGGGTTTTTTAGGACTATTTTTGGAGCGTTCTTTAGCGCATCATATGGCTGGATATTTGAACTATTTTTTTAGAAAAAACAGGGGCCAAAGCATCACCAGAAAAAGCCCAAACGGGCAGGCGACGAAACAGGGTGGCGACAGTGGTATGAAGGCTATTTTTGGCAGTTTTCAAGCGGTTTTTGTGCTAGTTTTTTGACAAAAAATAATATTTTTTAGAGCTATTTTTTGATATAAAAAACGTCAAAAACAGAGCACGAACGAAGCGGCAAAAGCCGCCTAAAGTGGCTGGAGCGGTGGCGCCGGCGGCAGGCTAGTGGTGGCCAGCGATTTTGGGTTTTCCTGAGACTGTTTTTGATTGTTTTATGATATATTTGATACTGATATATGATATAGTTGTATTTATCATAGTATTAGAAAATCCTGATGCAATCGGGACACAGAAATCAAAGACGAACATGGATTATTATAGCTTATTCTCTACAGGAGACTGAAACGCTTCATCGTTTTACTTGGATCATAAAATCGGGATATATGCATATCGTGTTTATATTATATGAACTGCATGGATGATTGCATATCTATTTTATTTATCTTGTTAATTTAATTAATTCAAAAAATTCAATTTTAATTAAATATTTTGCAATAAAAAATAAAATTAAGTTTTTTAAATTAATTAATTTTAATTAAATGAAGAAATTTTAGAAATTTTATTTTTTACAAAATATCACGTTTAAGATCATTTTTCATAAAATCGAATATCTTGGAGAAACTTGGGAATTGATTTCGAATTTTAAATTAATTAAATAGAAAAATGTTTAATCGAAATAAATTATTATTTTTTAAAAAATGTGAAACGAAAAATAAAATAAATAAAATAAATAAATGTCTTTAATCACTACCTTAGTTGAAAAGCTGAAAAAAAAACTGTGTATTTATCGAATTTTATTTTTTATGCATTTAAACACGAAAAGATAATTTGACAAATCGGAATCTTTGGAATCGTGTAAACGGAAAGATATTTAGTTCTTTCAAATCGTTTATTTTTCGAAATTAATAAATTTACTTTAATTAAACGAATTTTTATAATCCTCAAAAATATTTTAAAAACTTAAGTGGGAGAGAGAATTTTTTTACAGATAAATCCCGCGGTCACCATCACCAGTTTGTAGTCAATTGCAATTAAATTCTACGTGTTGGCAGTAAGGCCTTCCTCCCCGTTGGACAGATTAATTGCGATATCGTTAGTATAAATTTCCTTTAGGAATAATTCTGGATAATTGTTAGCATGGATCACTTCTCCATTTGAATGATTCATTGCAAAGCGATTGATTTAGGATTAAGTGATGGTTAACACTTAGCTATATATAATAGTATCATTTTCATCTGAGTCGCTACGATTATATACTAGACCAAAGCTATGTCAACTATTTAATTTTACTTGGCAGGGTCAGTTGCCTAGTTAGTAGAATTAAAAAAAATTGGCCTGTCTGTACAAACGATGAATAGTAGACGTCCTCCCATCGAGGCATGCTATTCACAGGAATCCAGGCTGCTGGCGAATTAATTTTGAAATGGTAGAGGGAACCAAATTAAAATGAATTTAAAGTTTTGCTCGTCATAATTAATGGTATTTAAATTATGTAATTTTTAGGATTAAAATGGCTTTCAACCCACTCGCTTCTATACTCAAAGAAAACAAACTAATGAGATCGAACTATGTTGACTAGAAACGAAACGTGGACATTGTATTAACTACTGAGGATTAAAAGTTTGTATTAACTGAGATATGTCCATCGGTACCTAATGAGGGAGCGACCGAGCAGGAAATCCAGGCCCATCAGAAGTGGCAAAAAACTGATCAGATGGCTCGCTGTTACATTTTGGCTTCAATGTTAAATGGTTTGCAGCATCAGCATCAGTCAATGTCCAGTGCCTATGACATGATTATGAACCTCACAGATATGTTTGGGGATCAAAATCTTGCTGCTAGGTAGGTGGCCATGAGATCTCTAATGAATGTAAACATGGCTGAAGGCACCCCAGTTAGGGATCATATTCTGAAGATGATCAGTTATCTGAATGAACTAGAGATCCTAGGAGCTGAAATTGACGGGAAACCCAGGTCGATATCATATTTCAGTCACTGCCTGAAAGTTTTAAATAGTTCTGCCTGAACTATTCTATAAATAAGCTCAACTACACACAGGCAGAACTTCTTAAGGAACTTCAAGCAGCCGAAGGTGTTCTTAGGAAGCCAAGTTCTGTGTATGTGGATGAGAAATGTTCTTCCTCTAAGCCGAAAGGCAAGAAAAAGAAAAAGGTTCAGACATAGGGAAACACAGGTCCAAAAGCAGTTAAGGGACCAAAAGCTGGTGTGAAGAAGCCGAAAGGCAAGTGCTATTACTGTAACCACTTTGGGCATTAAAAAAAGTAGTGTCTGATTTTTCTCAGTAAGCAGAACAAACCAGGTCATTTCTATTCACTTGTAGTTGAAACATGTTAACGGTGCTATCTACTAGAACCTGGTGTGTAGATACGGGAGCCACTAATCATGTCTACAGTTCTTTGCAGGGGTTTCAAGAAATTAGGCAGCTCGGTTATGGGAAAATATACCTACATATGGGCAATAATACAAGGGTGGCAGCAGTTGCAGTAGAAGATGCCACTCTCAGCTTTAGTAGAGATAGGATATTACTTCTAAAAGATTGTCTTTATGTACCTTCGATTAGAAAAAATTTAATTTTAGTCTCGATTTTAATAAATGACAAATATTCTGTTCATTTTGGTGACTCTATCGTTGTGAAGAAAAATAAATATTTTATTTGTTCTAGTACATTGCTGGATGATCTGTATGTTGTATCTCCTATCTCTCCTACTCTGCAGCTAACTGAAATGAATAACACATCAAATTCACCATATAAAAAAAAATTTCCTTCTTTAATGAACCAAATATTTTTTTGGCACTTACGCTTGGGTTATATTAATCTAAAAAGGATAAACAGACTGGTAGAAGATGGATCTTTGAGTTCATTAGAAGTGGAGGCATATCCAGTCTGTGAATCCCGCTTAGAGGGTAACATGATCAAGAGGCCATTTTCGACCAAAAGCTATAGAGTTAAAGAATGGTTGGAACTGGTTCATTATGATGTATGTGATCCTATAACAATCCGGTTTAGAGGTGGCTTTGAGTACTTCGTTAGTTTCATTGATGACTACTTAAGGTATGGATATATTTACCTAATGCACCGTAAGTCTGAATGCTTTGAGAAATTCAAAAAATTCAAGGTGGAGGCGGAGAAGCGTCTAGGTAAAAGTATCAAATCATTATGATCCGACAGTGGTGGAGAGTGCCTCTTTGGAGAGTTTAAGGACTACTTGTCATCAGAGGGGATTATATCCCAGTTGTCTGCACCTGACACTCTGCAGTAGAATGGTGTAGCAAAAAAAAAAGAATAAGACTCTTATGGAGATGTAAGGTCCATGATGAGTTATTCAGGTTTACCCGATTCATTTTAAGGACTCGCTTTAGCGACAGTAACTTATATTCTGAACTTGGTATCTTCTAAATTAGTACCTTTTACTCCCACAGAATTATGGACCGGACGTAAGTCTAGTATGAAATACATTCGGATTTTGGGATTTCTAGTACATGTGCTAAAAGGGAACGCGAGTAAGTTGGAACTAAGGAAAGAAGTTTGCTTCTTTGTGGGGTATCCTAAGGGAACGAATGGTAGTCTGTTTTATAATCATAAGGATCAGAAGGTCATTGTTAGCACCAATGCCCGATTCATGGAAGAGGATTATACTATGGACCATAGCCCCAAATGTAAAATTATTCTGGAAGAACTGAAAGGATATACCAGTAGAACGGAAGAGGAACCAAAAGTCACTGATATCTCATTACCTCATTGTAGTGGGAGGATTATCGGGACAGGTGCAAATCATGAATAGGGTGCTGATGCGCAGGGTTTAGATTTTACGCAGTGTGTTATTGCTAGTACACAGACATAGGTAGTGCCTCAGTGTAGTGGGAGGGTTGTTCATCAACCTGATCAGTATATGTTCTTGGGAGAGTCTTTTGATAGAATCCCAACAGAACTAGATACCGAGCCCTGGAACTACAATGAAGCACTTCAGGACAAAGATGTAGATCTTTGGCAAAAAATTATGATTTCAGAGATGGAATCTATGTATTCCAATCAGATCTGAGAACTTGTAGAACCACCCGAATGGATAAAATCCATTGGATGCAAGTGAATCTACAAGAGAAAGAGAGGAGCAGATGGGAAGGTTGAAACCTTCAAAGCTAGGCTTGTTGCAAAAGTGTTCACTTAGAAAGAAGAGATCGATTATGAGAAAACCTTTTCGCCGGTTGCCATGCTTAAGTCTATCCGGACTCTCTTATCCATTGCTGCTCATCGATTACAAAATTTGACAAATGAATGTCAAGACAGCTTTCCTTAACAGAAGTCTTCACGAGTGTATCTATATGGTATAACTAAACAGATTCATTGCGAAGGACTAGGAGCACATGTTGTGCAAGCTTAAGAGATCCATTATGGACTTAAGCAGGCATTGAGGTCTTGGAACACTCGATTTGATCAAGTCATAAAGTGTTATGGTTTTGATTAGAGTCCGGATGAGTCCTGTGTGTACAAGAAAGCGTGACGAAAGCGTGATGATTTTCCTAGTACTTTATGTAGACGATATCTTGCTGATCGAAAATGATGTGGGGACATTATCTATGGTTAAAGTATGATTATCTAGGTAGTTCGATATGAAGGACCTGTGAGAGGCCAGTCACATCCTTGGGAACAAGTTTATGCGAGATCAAAAATAAAGGATGTTGGGCTTATCACAAGCAAAGTATATCGATGATATCCTTACTCGTTTCAGCATGTAGGATTCCAAGAAATGGTTTCACCCTTCCAGCATGGAATTACTCTATCCAAGGACCAGTGTCCTAAGACACCTGATGAGATAGAGAAGATGAAGGCGGTTCCTTATGCTTCGACAGTAGGAAGCCTCATGTATGCTATGTTTTGCACTAGACCTGACATTTATTTTTCCGTTGGCATGATTAGTAGATATTAGTCTAATTTAGGGTAGGAGCATTGAACTGCGATAAAGAATATAATCAAGTACCTCAAAAGGACTAAGAATTATATGTTGATTTACCAGGCAGGCAGTCTAGTACCATTGGGGTACACAGACTCAGATTTCCAGTCGGACAAGAATTCCCGTAAGTCTACATCAGGATATGCGTTTACCTTAGGAGGGGGAGCTATAAGTTGGATGAGTATCAAGTAGTCCTGCATTGCTGATTCTACCGTGGAGGTCGAGTATGTGGCAGCTTCTGAAGCAGTCAAGGAGGCCATATGGCTCAAGAACTTCCTGTTGGGTCTAGACGTGGTCCCTTCAGTTTAGTCGGCTATTACACTTTATTGTGACAATAGCGAAGCAGTTGCAAACTCGAAGGAGCCAAGGGTCCACAAGAAAGGAAAGCACATTGAGCGTAAGTATCACATGATATGAGAAATTGTACAGAGATATGATGTTGATATAACCAAGATTGCACTAAGAGACAACCTTGCAGATCTTTTTACAAAGAGCTTACTGTCTAAAACTTTTGATAGTCATATAGAGGGCATAGGAGTCGGACGAATGGCAGCATGGTTTTGAGTATAAGTGGAAGATTGTTATGGTTCGTATACTGAAAATTATATTTTTAGTATTTAATTACATTTTAATAAAATTAATTTTTCATTTTATGAGAATTTTTATGAGTAATGTATGTATATTATTTCTTTAATGTTATGCATGGATGTCCAATATTCTATATAGTATTTAATCTGGTGTGTAGAGTACGACTTACACACAAAAGATCATATTTTAGTTTTTTACAAAATATAAGTTTTATGTTCACAGTTTAGATGGAAATGAACATACCATGGTACGATTGTAGCACATAGTTTTAATAGGCCTGTCTTGTTTATGAAAAATAGATAATAGTGTCGTTTATTATTCCGACTCTCTGTACTAGTACACTTTGTGTGCATTGAACGGGACACATTGGGGTAATTAATTTTATGCTGACTATACAAATTAATTTACACCACAAGGTTATTATGAATAGTACTTATACTCTTAATCCTGAAATAATTATTGATTTGCGTATATTTAATATTCGTTATTTTAATTCATCAGAGAAAGCGATCTTTATATGGGTCTATATTCCCGATGAGTTGGATAACGATATTATTTATATGATGAATATTAATTATTAATGGAATCCATGTCTCGAATGATCGGGATTGACGATACCCCCTTAAGTAAGCTTATAAGTTTTAACCTGACCAAACCCTGCAGGCGGATTTGATTATCCGGCGATTAAATAAGTTAAGTAGAAGGGTATAAGGAATTTCAAGATGCCGATTAAATTAAATTGTCAGTAATTAAATTTAATTTGCGGGTATTGGGCATCTTAACGTGTGGAGAAATGTTAAGCATTTAATAACAGGAGCTCAATGCAAGAAGGTCATGAGATTGTGAGTCAGAGTGTAATTATAGTTCTTTAGTGGTGTGAACTGTAATTCAGTATTTTATGAAAATTGTAGAATCCGTTGTAAGATTTTCATAATTACAGATACCGCTATGAGGTTTGCTTAATTGCGAAAACCGTTGATAGTTGTCTGTATTCCACTAGAATTCTGAGTTATAATTACTCCACAAGTCTCTACTGTAGCCCTATAAATATGCAGGTAGGCTGAATTAGTTTCATAACTGTCTTCAAGACTAAAGTTGTCTAGGATTTGCCAGTACGAGTTTTTGATAGATTGTAACCCACACTATATTCAAGAATCGCGTAAGAGAATATAGTAGAAGGTCGGACGGGAGCTTCAACTTGGAATAAAAAACGTAGTTGAAGATTTGATCAGTAAAAAGTATTCTTCTAAATTAACTTTGGTTGTACGGGTTTTATTTTGATCGTTCGACGTCAAAAGTTTTATCTGGAGCCCGTTTCGGAGTTTGCCCATCCAATTATTTTTTTACCAAAAATCGTTTACAAAAATAATGATCTTGGCAGTTTTGTCTCCAACAACAGCTTCCCACTCTTTGCAAACCTCATCAAACCCTTTCGCGGTGAGACCTTCAAAAACACATGGTTTTTTGCCTCGAATGCCAATGGTCTCCTCCTCTTGTTCGCGTAGCTCTTTTGTCGAATTTGGATGGCCACTAAATGTTTACGGATTGCGATGATCTTTTTTGTGCTTTCATGCAAAAACTTGGGCCCTAACACGGTCGTCTCGCCAACGTCGGTCCAATAAATGGGCGACCTACAATGTCTTCCATACAATGCCTCATAAGGTGCCATCTCAATGCTCGACTGGTAACTGTTATTATAAGTGAACTCTTCCAACGACAAATGGTCTTCCCATGATCCATGGAAGTCCAGAACACATGAGATGATGGAAACTGGCACTACATGAAGTTTGACTATCTCGCTCACGTATAGCTTGCTAAGCTTATCAACGGAATTCGTCATGCGAATAGGTAAAAAGTGCGCGAATTTAGTCAACTTGTCAACCACGATCCACACGGCATCATGCCCCCTCGGCAACCTCGAAATCCCCAAAACGAAATCCATGGTAATATTCTCCCACTTCCATTCTAATACTAGCAATGGTTGCAATTGACCTGCTGGTTTCTGATACTCGGCCTTCACTTGCTGGCAAGTAAGGCAACGCGAGACGAAAAGCACAACATTGTTCTTCATACCCCTCCACCAGAACTGTTTACGCACATCGGCTCCGCCCCTACCCGCCTCATCTAAAGCTCTTATCGTAGTGAGCATCTCCTGTATAATATCCACACCGCCTGCTTATTCCTGTGGGGCATGCACATCCCCTTCCTCCAGAGCTTGGGCATACGCGCGATCTCAGCTGCGACCTCGGCCTCTACCTTGCCTTGGTAACATTGTGCTCTATAAGAAAAAGCTAATGGAACATATCAACAACAATGCCTACATCAACTCATCCCTTAAGAACAACATGCTACCTCGTCTAGTTATCACGTAACACATATCTTCATGTCAACACATCTCACACAACACATAATAAGGAGAACCAATCGGAATAACACATCAATTCGGGTAACTCGTTTGGATCTCTAGTTAGAATGGACGATGGCCAAACGCCTCTCTAACTTGAACCTCAAACTAGTCGACCGATCGACATAGGGAAAGACACATTATTCTAAAAGTCCAACCTCTATGCCCAAATATCACATAGCATGCAAACATCAAGTCACCTTAAGATATCTCATGCAAGCACACCAACACATGAATGTCACACATTAATGCAAACCCTCACGCAATGGATCAACCATTCCCACAGCACCTAGGTATTTGAACCTAGAGCTTTGACATCAATATGTAACACCCTGATTTCGTAGCAATATAAATCCATGTGATTTTATGAAGGAAAGAACCCGATTTAAGAAATCCAAACCAAAAGAACTTATAAAGAAAAATACTTTGTAAAAAGAAGCCAAATTTTCCATTTTCTCGTCAAAGATAAGGGTGAAAAGAGTTAATTTCCTTTGCAAATAACTCTCAAAATAGGTCAATTTAGGTTCCAAAGAATGCCTAGAGATACAAACAAAGCCTCCATTTTAAACCAAAAACCCAACATTTTCGTCCTACAAGGGTCCGTTCAAGTGGATCCTTTCACCGCTTGAGCGGTGGGGTGGCAGTGTGCTTTTTGTCTCAAAACCTGAAAATTTTTCAAAGTGTTGAGAAAACACTTGGGTTTCAAAATCTGAACATGCTTTCTAAGGGTACAGAAACAAAATGTAAAACATACATTTGATGGAAAAATAACCATTTCAACCCCAAAGCTCGGATTTTCATAATTCCATATATCGGATACCAAACCCAATCTAGGTGAATAATATCCATAATAACAATTGATCGTCCTCACATGCATACAAAACATGAGTTTTTAGCCTTAGGGCCTTACAATACGGGTTTCTCCAATCCGAATACAATCATGCAAAGTATTCAAAGAAAAGAACTACTTTACAACTTAAATCTCAAAAGATATTGCGAAAGATACGTAATTCTATTGAAACTACCAAAAAAGGACCCTCGAGACCAAACTTCTCATTCTAACACTTTCTTCTCGCTATCATCTAAAATTGTTTAAACAACATGAGCCGAGACTCGTAGAAAATAGACTAAGAACGAACATATGCATGACATGTGAGGATGGTTATGTGAATGCAACACATAGTTTTTACCAAACACCACTTTTTTTTTTCCAAAACCAAGTCCGTTCCTCATAACCAAATTTTTCACTTACCGAAGCCATAGTTTAAATGTTCATTCCCAACCCCAAACTTGACCATTGTGACACGACGCCATATCATTTCTAAATAAACCCAAGGTTGTCCCATTTACGTTTTATACTCATTTTTTTCCATCATTCAAGGTTTTCCAACCCAATATCATCATTGATTTAATTAAGTACCAAATTCGGACGATGCCTATAGACTCAGGCGTAGTTATCACAATTGGGCCATGCGAGACCCAACTGATAATTACCCATTCTATAGCTTGACATGGAGAGCACACATTTTCGATTTTTCTCAGAAATATCGATGGGTGGGCTACCCAAAGCATGCTTTTATGGGGATTAACCCGAAGAAAGGGCTTACCATTCATTGCGCAAATTTTTGGACTTTCACTAAGGAGCTTCTCGAGCCCAACTTAGTTATCCAAGTCAATCACACGATACTTTAATTATATCATTTTCATTAGCAACCAATGCGACTCCAACCGTCAACTCGGTTCCTCTCGCCAAAACCCAACATAAGTACAATTCCAATTCTCAACAATGTCAAACATTGTCATTATTCATTTATCCGAGTATCAAGGTTCGAAAACCCCCAATTTAACATTTCATATGATTCATTTTCGACAATTCATAGGTTTTGTACAAAAACCCTCAACCCAACGTTCACCGTTTTTACATATCATATAAATCCATCAAATTTACACACCACTAGGTTAACATTACCCCAATATGTTCAAAAACTCAACCAATTTCACCATTTGGATCCAATAACCCAAAAAGCCCCAATTTTCATGGTTTGATCCAAATCCAAAACCCTAACTTTCCATTTTTTGAATCCGACCATTTTCAACTGTCACAACAAGTTAGGTTCTTAGACAATCATGCTAAAACACCATAACTAACATACATTAGCATCAAACCCTAACCGAGGGTTCCAAAAAACATAGATTTATCATGTTTTTATGTGTAAAGTCAAAATAAACAACACATATCCAACAAAGTTCATAGGTAGTCTTAGATCCTACCTTTTAAGTGCTCAAGTAATAAGAATGGAGTCCTAACAAGCTCTAACCACGAGAATTTCCAACCGAATGGCGAAAAGGAAGCTTCCAACGCTAAGCTTAAGTCTCCAATAGATGCTCAACCAAGGGGGAAACAAGGAAGGGACTCCAAGGGAGCAAGAAGAGTTCAAGGGAACTCCAAATCTTAATCTAGGGCTCTGGTTTTGAGTTTTAGAGAGAGAAGAAAAATATAAAAATAAAGCCACAAGCCCTAACTTGAGATTTTAAACAATCCCGCTGATAGTCCGCTCGAGCGATTTCCTCTTTCTCGATATAAAAAAAGTTTCTGGCACTATCTTGCTCGAGCGGGCCCTTAGCCGCTCGAGCGGTCAACGCTGAGAGGGAGCTCGAATAAAAGATGCTTGTATGGATGGAATTATAAGCCAAACGCTCAAAACTCACCCAAACAACCCGCAACAATTGTTTTCCTACACTATCAAGCATACAATTATAGTTTAACAATCATTATCATGATCAAATTTTAATTTTTTCGCAAAAATAAACACTTAACTATTTTTCACCAAAAATATCATAACACGGTTCATTAATCCTTACAAATAAAAATGAACCGGGTCCCTACCTAAAGAAACAATTATATTGAAAATCTATTTAAATTTACTAATTGGGAAATGTTTAAACATGGAAGATTAGGGGAAATATTGCTGCCTTTTTGAAGTGTTAAAAAACCTGATGGTCAAGTCATAGGTTTATAATTCAAGAAACGGTACATATGGGAACATGGCACACATGACCTGGGCATTAACCAATAACAAAAAGATGCATGAAGGGATCGTTCCTCGTCTTCTTGCTACTTTCCATAAGATCTCTATACATAGTGAAAGACTTTGCCTACCTGCAAAAGCAGCATCCGGAAGTGATGATGATTTCTTAATACGATAATCAGTGAGTTCTGCTGCACGCCTACATATCTCCAGTGCACAGCGTGCATCTCCTAAAGCAGCAGCTACTTGAATTTCAAGAAAATGTCATGCAAATGACATTGATGAAACTCCCAGAACCAACTTTGACAATGAGTTTCCATTAATCCGTACATTCTAACACACACACACACACACACACACACAAAGCAAAGAACTGCAGTCAAGCTAGAAGAAACAAGTAGCACTAGTTCAACCTTTCTTAAAGTAAATTCAACAGCTTGTTTCTCGAATGCATCAATTCCTTTAAGACATGTCGAAATGATTTCTTGAAGTTGTTGATACTTGATAGTTATAAGGGCCAAAACAAAGCCATTGTATGCCCATACGGCTTGAAATACAGGAAGCAACTTCTCTGGAAGATCTATAGTATTTGCTATTCCTGAAATAACATTTATATCAATGTTAAAAGAAATCAGTTCAACTAGGAAGACGGCTTGATAAAAACAAATTTCTACCTATCACAATCAATTTAGAATGAGGCTTCGTAGGCCAATTAAGAATGTTGTATAGAACCTATAAAGGGAGAGATCATGAATACTTAATTTTGTAAATGTAAGAACTTCTGGTAAACTTCGCTCCATAAAATGCATTTACCGATTGATTTCTGGTTACAAGAAAATCAAGTTCATCAATGAGTAGAATACAAGGCTGGTTGTCCTGTTTGCCACCTTTGATTCCATTTGAAAATCGCTCATTCAGCAATTGGAGAGCTTTTTTCCAACTAACCCTATGCCCACTTTAATGTTCCATAAATAACCTAAAAACAAGTAAAATAAAAAGATTAGATGCTATTTGGGAACAAGAGGGTGATGTCTACATAGGATTGAGTTAACTTCAAGCAAATTTGTACCCTGTAAATATTATCTGGAGACGCCAATTTTAGACCATTAATCTCCACAAAACAGTAAGGCGTTATATGTCCTGGATCAACTTCAGACTTCAGATTCCTCATCACCGCGAGTACAATCATCGTCTGCAATTTGGCGCAGATTAAAAGAACAAATAAGTAATAATCATCATAACTAATATGCATCCAAAAAAATCACCTAGAAAGCATAAGGACAGTTAAACCAACTGCAAGAATGATACACTTAGAGCCAATAGATAACACCTTGCTAGTTCCAGGAACACCATGAATGTACAGGCAACGTCCAAGACATTGATCATCACAGATCGCAACTTTTATAAATGCAATAATCTCTTCCACTTCTCTATATAGAAATACATCTGCGTAAATCTAATTCTCCAAAAAAGAAAGAAACTGAAACCATAGGAATTCTTGTCACACAAACTTGTTCCTGCAAGGTAGGGACTTCGGCAAAGTTGCCAACAGAAGCGTTGCTTTTGCTCTTTCAAGCTCGGTCTGCTTGTAGCATCTCACATGTCCTGGAATTCTTTTCATGCCTATTTTTTGAAGTCTAAAGATCCTCCCTTTCCTTGAACTCTGCATTAGTTACGTAAAGTCATTGTTAATCATAAACAATTAGTTTTATAGTTCAAGCACCATCAAACTGTGGGCTTGAAAATGCAGTAACAAATAATGTCCATACTGCAGCCAACTGATGAACTGTGAAAGGTCCAGTAAATAAATTGTTTCTGTTTTCTTCTTCGTATTCCATTTCATCTTCTGCATAGGAGCCCAAATCCTTGAAGGAATTCCAATCTTCATCACCATCAACTTCTTCACCATCCTATCAAACAATAAAGTGAAGCTATAAATCCCAAGAGAATGTCAAACTGTTTCAATTAGACCTGATATCCCAAAGGGTGCTTAAAGCTTTTGGAGTTTAACCTCCTCACCACTATCAATTTTTGCAAGATGCTTGAAGCTTTGCCAATGTATGTCATACTCATATTCACACAGAAAAATGTCATCACTTTCATTTTTTAGATTAGCAAATTCTCTAGGGTGTTGGGGTAAGCTGCCAAAATCCTAAGATTATATTTATAATTTTAGTAAAAAAATAACTGAACGGGCAAGCGCCGAAACTAGTTCTAGATTAAACTTTTTGATATTGAACAATCAAAAATAAAATCCGGTAATACTTCCAAAGTTAGTTTTAGGATTATACCTTTCGAAATCTAGTTGAATGATTTCGGTTGTTGCAACAATTTTCAGTTAATGATCCGGTGCGGTTTTTGACTTCTAGTCAAATTTCTGACATTAGCCTTCTGTTGTATTCTCGAATACTAAACACGAACAAAGTGTGGGTTTTAATCTATCGTGTTCTTCAAAACTTGTCCAATCGGTTGTTCTTTGGATTCATAAGATGTGAAAACCCTAAAACGTTATATGGAATATCTGGTGGTTAAGTTTTATAACAATATATAAATATACTACAACAGGGACCTGTGGAGTAATAAGACATGTGCTTCCAATGTAATTATAAAATTCTGTCTCAACCCAGAAGCAATTTCATAAAAGCATAAATCATAATTCATTCTATTAAAGAATTATAATTGCACTTCCAGCCTTATTTTCAAAACCTTAGTATTCGAGCTCCTGCTATTAAATACTTATTTATTATCTCCACGTTAAGATTACAGATACCTACCGATTAAATTAAATTATTAACAATTATATTTAATCGACTTTTTCAAAATTCGTTAAGCTCTTCTACTTAACTTTTTTGATTGTCGGATTATAAAATTCACCTGTAGGGTTTGACTCGGTCAAAACTTATAAGCTTCTTTAAGGGGGTATCATTAATTTCGATAATTCGGAACGTGAATTTCGTCAATAATTAATATCCACCATAAATTTAATACTGTTATCCAACTCACCAAGATTATTGACCCATACAAGATCGCACCCTCTAATGAATCAAAACATCGAATATTAAATATACGTGAATAATAATTATTTCGAGATTAAGAACATAAGTACTCATAATAATTATAGGGTGTAAATTAATTTATGAAGTCAGTATAAAATTAATTACCCAAACTTGGTCCTGTTCAGTACACATAAAGTGTACTAGCATAATAAGTCGGAACAACTGTCAAAATAATTATCGTTTCCCATAATCAAGACAGATCTACTAAAACATTGTGCTATAGTAGTACCGATTGTGTGCCCAATTCCATCTAAACTGTGAACCAAAAATTTATATTTTACAAGAACAGATAATCTGGTCTTCTGTGTGTAAGCCGAACTCTACACACCAGATTAAATACTATGTAGAATAAAAGACACCAATGCATAACATTAAATAAATAATAAAATACATACATTGCTAATTAAGATTTTTATAAAATTGAAAATCTAATTTTATTAAAAATAAAATTAAATACTAAAATCCAAAACCATAGTTTTTAGTACATAACCCTAACAATCTTCCACTTATACTCAAACCATACATTTGACTCCCATACCCTCTACATGATTGTCAAAAGTCTTAGGTAGTAAGCTCTTTGTAAAAGAATCTGCAAGGTTGTCTCTTGATGTAATCTTGGTCACAACAACATCACTCCTCTGTACAATCTCTTGTATCAGATGATATTTACGCTCGTTGTGCTTTCCTTTCTTGTGGGCTCTTGGTTCTTTCGAGTTGGCAACCGCTTTGCTATTATCACAATAAAGTGTAATAGCCGATTGTATTGAAGGCATCACATCCAGATCCAGTAAGAAGTTCCTGAACCAAATGGCCTCATTGGCTGCTTTAGAAGCTGCCATGTACTCGGCCTCTATGGTGGAATTAGCAATATAAGACTGCTTGATACTCCTCTAACTTATGGCTCCACCTCCTAAGGTAAACACATATCCTGAGGTAGACTTTTAGGAATCCTCATCGAACTGAAAATCCGAGTCTATGTGCCTCAAAAGTACTAGACCATCTTCCTGGTAAACCAACATATAATCTCTAATCATTTTCAGGTACTTGATTATATGTTTTACCGCTGACCAATGCTGCTGCCTTAGATTAGACTGATATCTGCTAATCATGCCAATGGAAAAATAGTTGTCGGGTCTAGTGCAAAGAATAGCATACATGAGGCTTCCCACTGCTGAAGCATAAGGAACCACCTTCATTTTCTCTATCTCATCAGGTATCTTAGGACACTAATCCTTGGATAAAGTGATTCCATGCCTAAAAGGGAGAAATTGTTTCTTGGAATCCTGCATACTAAAACGAGTAAGGACTATATTGATATAAGTAGCTTGTGATAAACCCAACATCCTCTATTTTCGATCTCACACAAGCTTGATCCGAAGGATATGACTAGTTTCTCCCAAGTCTTTCATATCGAACCGGCCGGATTACCAAACCTTCACCGAAGATAACACCCTCACATCGTTTCCGATGAGTAAGATATCATTCATGTAAAGTACTAGAAACACCACCACGCTTTCATTACACTTCTTGTACACACAGGACTCGTCAAGACTTTAATCAAAACCATATGACTTAATAGCTTGATCAAATCGAGTATTCCAAGACCTAGATGCCTGCTTAAGTCTATACATGGATCTTTTAAGCTTGCACAATATGTGCTCCTAGCCCTTTGCTATGAAACCGTCTAGTTATACCATATAGATACACTCGTTAAGACTTCCATTAAGAAAAGCTATCTTGACGTTCATTTGCCTAATTTCGTAATCGAAATGAGCCACAATGGATAACAGAATTTGGATAGACTTACGCATGGCTATCGACGAAAAGGTTTCTTCATAATCGATCCATTCTTTCTGAGTAAATCCTTTGGAACAAGCCTAGCTTTGAAGGTTTCCACCTTCCTGTCTCCTCCTCTCTTCTTCTTATAGATCCACTTGCATCAATGGGTTTTATCTTTTCGGGTGGTTCTACAAGTTTCCAGACCTGATTAGAGTATATAGACTCAATCTCTGAATTCATAGCCCTTTGCCATAATTCTACATCTTTATCTTGGAGTGCTTCATTGTAGTTACAGCCTTACAGGGTTTAGTATTTAGTTCTTCCGGGACCCTGTCAAAAGGCTCTCCCAAGAACATATACCGATCGGGTTAACGAACAACTCTCCCACTACGACGAGCCATTACTTGCGTCTGTGTACTAGCAGTGACACGCTGTGTTGATTCTGAACCCTGTACACCATTACCTACATGCTCCTCTGGTTGTGAAACTGGCATGTTAATGGTAGCACCCTGATCTAGTTTAGGAACTGCACATTATAGACAACCCGATTTGACCCCACCAAATCTTAGGCTTATTCGGGTGAGTCTAATGATGAAAACCAAGTTGTGATCTTGTGGCTCGATTTCATGGAGTACTGGTTTTGAATCACTTCCCAACGATCGTTCAGAGATTTTGCCTTTTGTTCTTCGGAGCTTGTGACCGCAACATTTGTATGTTACAGTCACAACCTTTTTACTGTTCCAGTAGCTCAATTTTCCTTTACAGTATTTTGTTGTTGATGATATGAGATGTCCACTATGCAATCTGTAGTGTGGTTCAGCATGATTGAGGTTCAAAAACCTTTATGATTACTTTATCTTTATTTACACTCATATTATGCTTACCATGCATTGTTAGTGTAATTTTACACGATTGAGGTTTATTAGCCTCTCTGAATGATCCTATTATTTGTTTATCACATGTAGCTTTCACCATGTATTCTTAGTATAGATTTTGAATGCTTTAAGACTTAGGATTTCTTTTATGCTTTGTTTTGTGTTTTATATACCTATGCTATGCTATTTTCATTATTTGATTTCGATTGTTCTATCTTTACCTCCACTTTTTGTATTTGTATGTATTTGAGAAATCTAATTAAGAATCAATGATGATTAGTTCCCCGATTCGTACCTTAGCCTCCGGACCCATGTTTTCTCTGATTAAACGTTTTGAAGATCAGTGGTTTCTTTTTGTTTTTCTTGATTTTTCTCAAAAACCAAGTGGCGACTCCATTTTTCAATAAAAAGGTTTTCAAAATCTTTCGATTTTCAAAGTGTTAAAAGTTTTCCAAAAAAACTCTTGAATTCCCTATTTTTGAATAAAGCCTCAAATCCCAGCGTAACAGTATTTTTTGGCGACTCTGTTAGGGGCTATTTTCAATACAAATAAGAAGGCTAAACTTGAAAGCATTATTAGTTTTTAATTGTACTTTCTTATTTGCATTTTCGCATGCATTTTGCATTGTTCTCAGCCACCGCTTAGCCTACCCGATACCCTGGTCAGTTTACTATTTCGGGACTATGTTAGGGAAGCAAGCAAGCCTTCTCGATGCACACTCCAATAGGTGCGGTGAAAATGGTTATTGCGTACTATTTAACCATACCTTACACCACACCTAGCATAGGAGGTATATTCTTAACTCTATTCAGAAGGTACCCAGAGTGTTGACCAAACCGACATTTTTTGCATATAGTAGCTTAGAACCCCCCATTAGGTACAAAACCTATAGGATTATGTGCTTTAATTTAATTGGATCTTTTGTTTGCATATGCTTAAGAACTTTGTTTGGTTGTTTGGTTCAGGATAGCTTTTCTCCCGGGGTTCTGCCCGGACTTTCTTTAGACCTTTGTTTGGCTTAGGGTAGCTTCTTTCTTGGGGCTTTGCCAGAGTTTTGGTTTAGGACCCTTCTTGGTTTAGAATAGATTTTTCTCTCCCAGGGCTCTATCCGGGCTATTGGTTTAACATCCTCGACTTTGTTTAGGCTTGTTTTTCTCCCGGGGCTCTGCCTAGGTTTTCGGGCTTTCTTTAGAATCTTTGTTGGATTAGGATAGTTTTCCCCTAGGTCCTTGTCCAGATTCTGGCTTAAGGTTTTGTATGGTTTTCCCTCTTGAAGGTCTATTCGATTTTTCCTGTAGAACCTTTGTTTAATCCTTTATCCCAAAGAGTTGTTTTGCTCCCTTATATAGTGTTGGTTAGGTTTTTTGGGCTTTCTTTTTGGGGTTTTCGGTTGTTGTGTTGTGCTTTTTGATTTTCTGTCAGTCTAGGCCCAGTTAGGCCACCCTTTCGTTTTGTTGATTGTATCTGCTTGTATCTTGTCGTGCCTTGCTTAGAAAGTTTGTCATTTTGTCGGGGTTTTGTCCGAGAAGCTTCTGATGCTTGTTTCTCCCATGTTTGGGTTTTCAGGTTTGTTATGGTTCTAGATCATTGGGTTAGAAGAGGTGCATCCTATATGTGTTTGGGCCAGGTCGACAACAGGAAGGCTCTACAAGGTATCTGAACAGGTTGCAGAATCATCTAAAATAGTAGAGAATGAAGTGAACTTAACAGCCCTGATGAGGGTGATTGTTGATATACAAAGAGCAGTTAAACAGTAGACGCAAGCTCAAATTCAGTGTGAGACACATATCCATGCAATTTAAGCTCACTTGCCAGGCATGAACGAGCAACAAGAGGACTCGAACGACAACAGAGAGAATTTCTAGGATGATAATCAGGGTTACAATGGACCACAGGTTGCTATACCACCCCAGGTTCCTCACCAGGTTGTGGTGGGGGAGAAAAATACGGCCCAGTCCAGGGAATTTGCACTGGCGAATAAGATTGATAGGATGAAAAAGGTGCTGAGGAAGGCAAAAAGAGTTGAGGAGTATATGTTGGATGTAAGAGGCTTGTGTTTGCTCACAGACGCCAAGCTCCCCGACAAGTTTAAGATGCCATACATGGAAAAGTTCGATGGAACCGGAGACCCCCGAAACCATTTAAAGATGTATGTCGATACCCTTTATCCCTTGGGAATAGATGATCAGGTGAAGGCTTAGTCATTCAATCAGTCTCTCTCTGGGGCAGCTCAAAAGTGGTTCCTTTCTCTGGATGTTGTCAAAACCCAAACATGATAAGATATTGCCACGGCCTTTGTTAGCCAATACAGCTACAACGTCCAGCCGGACGTAAACACATGGGAGCTTGAGACCACCCACTAAGAAAGTAGAGAGTCATTGATGAACTTTCTGACCAAATGGAGGGGTAAGGCGGCCAAGATAACCAACTGGAAGACAGAGAAAGAACAGGTGAGAATCGTGGTTAAGAATCTCTAATCCCCTTTGAAGTGTTATTTAATTACGTAGCCGCTCTCCATATTCGAGCAGCTATTTGACGTCGGAGTTTAGATAGAGGACGCCATTCAGTCGGGAGACATTGAGAGGACGCCATTCAGTAAGGAGACATTAAGAAAGCCGAGCTGAGCCAGAAACTGAGAAGGTCATACCCCACCAATAACCAAAACTAGCCTACCCCTTTGCTAACCTCATATCTCGCATAAACGAGGTTAACCTACTGAACTCCTAATCAGACCAATCGAATCCCTCATTCTCTACACCACCTCCTAGAAATAACCAACCACTATAATAAAAGATGCCGAGGAGAGTCTTCACTCCCCTTAACATACCTCTGACCACAGCCCTCAATTGACTTGTCGAGGAAGGGCTGATAAAGCTTTTTGATCCGATGCCGCTACCTAATCCTCTGCCACCGAGATACAACCCTTTCCAGTACAGTTCGCTTCATCAGTGCCACGAGCATTTGATTGATAATCGCCTAAGACTTTGCCATGAAATCCAAGACCTCATTGACAACAAGGTTATCCCACCCTCATTTGTTGTCCAAAAGCCCAATGTTACAACTAACATGCTGCCGAATCATGCCAAGTAAGTCTGTCTGAATTGTATTAAGTTAAGACAGCAGAACATCCTAGCTGTTATATCTGTCCGGCGCATCTTCTGCTCCCCTGTGTCCTAGATGCTAAAGATTAGTCATCTTGCTCAGTAATCATAATCGAAAATAGGTGGAAAATGAAAGAATGGAATGATGCAGCCTGGGATGGATTTGAAATGGTAATTCAGGTAAACAACCAGACAGAAGAGGAACGCAACGATGACGATGAATGGCTATTTGACTACCCGGTATGGCCATATGGATTTAGCAATGTTCTAGACGGCATTGCTCTTTTCTAGCTCTTTAGAGAAGAGGTGCATTTTGACGAGATACAGTCTTATTGGCTAGTTTGAATAATGTTGAAATCATATGGGGAGGAGTGGATCAAGTTTTAGGTTACCTGTGAGCAATAAGTGGGATACATAGAAGAAGACATCTGGGGATTGGATGATGTTGACAATACGTGGGCGATTGAAGATGAAAAAGAGAGAAAAGGAAGGCCAGAGAGAAGTAACCTAAATGACTTATGGGAATTTGAGAGCTCTCTATACTTCACTGAGGTCAGACAAGCAGATAATGCAATGCCGAGCTTATGGGATCCTGAGGAAGGAGTGGAGCACTTGACCAGGAGTTGAAGACACTTTAAACCGACTCAACGAGAAAAAGGACTAGCTAGTGGGAAAGGAAAGGAGAAAGAAAATGGAAGAGGAAGGTGACGCTGTGCTGAGACAGTTGAAGATGACCCAGGCCAACATCAGCATATGAGGGCTGCTGATGGCTTTGCATAGGCACCGACAAGCCGTGCTGAAGGTTCTGAATAAGGCTAGTGTCTTGATAGACATAACCCCTGAACAGTTAATTAGGCTGATCCTACCAGTTGCGGAGCCCAAGGTAATCTCCTTTTCTAACAAGGATTTACCGTTTGAAGGAAAGAATCACAACAAACCCTCACACATCATAGTTAAGTGTCTGGAGAAATGGGTCCCTATCACGCTTATCGATAATGGGTCAGCACTGAATGTTTGCCCGCTTAGAATGGCCATCTATTTAGGGATGAAGCCAGATCACTTCACGCCCAGCAACCAGGGAGTTAGGGCCTACGACAACATGAGGCGAGATGTGCTGGGAATGATAACATTTACTGTGTCAATCGGGCTACTAGAAACTTCTGTAGAGTTCCATATATTAGACGTTCTGGCATCCTTCAATTTGCTGCTAGGGAGGTCATGGCTTCATGATCCGGATGTACAAGCAATTCCTTCTACCCTCCATCAGAAGTTAAAGCTGATCAAGAACGGAGTAATATTGACTATTCACGGAGAGGATAGTATCCAACCCCCGCGGAAAGACGACTCAATTCTCTTGAAAGTTCAGCACGGAGAGGGAGATATGTTATTGAGCGGATTCAAGTTTGATGTGGCCCAAGCAGTGAAAATGTTTTTGAAAGAAGAAAAAAGTTACATTAACCCCTACGTTGTTACCATGATGAGATGTTTGTATTATTTTCCTTGAATGGGGTTGGGACGCCAACAGCAAGGGATCCCAGAACCCATCCAGGTGTTACCAAGCTAGCAACGTTTTGGCTTGGGGTATCAGCCAATAGAAGAGGATTTGGAAAAGCCGAAGAAAGGACAGAAAGGGAAGAAGAATAGGTACTCGAGAGCGTTGAATGGTTATTTCGTTAAGAAAGGGGAAGACTTTCCTTACTGTGGTTCCTCAAAACCATGGTTTGATGAAGAAACTAATTAGAAACTGCCAGGTCTGGAGATCTTCTTCAGCCACAAACTATCTGATACAAAATAGAGGAAGCAGCAGAAGAGAGAGAGAAAAAATAAAAGAAGATCTAAGAGGAAGAGGACTGGGCAAACAAGCTAGACGGCACTAACATGGGAGCATTGTTCAACGATCAGATGGCCCAGATGCGTATAGTCGACCAGGAGTGCTTGATGATGGGCTATGGTGTGCGGACCGACTACACGGGGTTCATCATAGATGTAGCTTCAAAGAATGTTGATAATTAGTCTTTAGAATTCTGTAATTTGTATGATTCAAGTCTCAAGTATGAGTCTGAGTTGTGTGAGTTTTTGCTTTGCTTTAATCAGTCGGATGTCGAGTTCGAGGGCACGTTTGTCCGTGCACCCTCCCTCTCTTTTGCTTTTGAATTTGTAATCCCCTCCCTTTTTGATATCAATGGAATGAACGAGAATTCTAATTACTTTGCTTTGCTCGATTTACTTTATACGCTTTTTCATGATTTTGAATTCAAAGGGAATGTCCCCGAAGAAATAAAAGCTTTAATAAAAAAAGAAGAAGAAATGTGCGCTCAACTTATAATTGAAGAAACTTTGTCAATTAATTTGGATAATAAAAATAATCCACAAATTGTCCAAATTGGTTCTTCATTATCTTCAGTTGAATGTGAACAATTAATAACTTTATTAAAAGAATCCAAAGATGTTTTTGCATGGTCATACAAGGATATGCCTGGCATTGATCCCGAAATTGTCCAACACCAAATCCCTTTGTACCCCGATGCCAAACCTATTAAGCAGAAGTTGAGAAGGATACGGCCAAAATGGGTGCTGAAGATCAAGGAAGAAGTTCCCAAGCATATCAATGCTGGATTCCTTATAATAATCAAGTATCCAAAGTGGGTGGCCAACATTGTGTTGGTCTTAAAGAAGGATGGATGCATCAGAGTCTGTGCGAATTTTTGGGATCTCAACAAGGCTAGATGTAGGGACGATTTTTCATTGCCGCACATTGATGTCTTAATAGACAGTACACCAGGGCGCGCTCTCTTATCATTCATGGATGACTTCTCTAGGTATAATCAGATCCTAATGGACCCCGAAGATAGAGAGAAGACAACATTCACTACACCTTAGGGCACCTACTGTTACCATGTAATGCCATTCGGTTAGGGGCAACCTATCAAAGGGTTGTAACTACCTTGTTGCATGACATGATACACAAGGAAGTCGAAGTGTATGTGGGCGATATGATTGGGAGGTCTAAGGATTGAGATGGCCATATCATAGGGGTGTAAAAATGGCCCTAGGCCCGATGGGGGTTCGAAGCTCGCCAAGAGCCCGTCACTGTGCTGGCCCAGCCCGGCCCAGCCCGTACTATACATTTTTCGGGCTTGGGACGCTCCCCCCAGTCCATGGGCCAGGCCCGCCCGCCCAAAACCTCGCCCACAGGCCCGGCCCTAGGCCTGCCAGTAGCCCTCCCATGGGCCCGGGCTAGGGCAAGCCGTTGGGCCCGCCCTGCCAGGCCCCATCCCCCCCGATTGTTAGTTTTCTGAAATGGACGGCCCGAATCAATTTGATAGAAAATCAATGGACCAGATTTTTTGACCGTTGGGCCCGGCCAGTTTTTTTTTAATCAAAATTTTCTCAATAAATAGGGGTGCCATGTTCCATATATTTTTTTCATACAAACATCTCTCTTCTCTCTACTCTCTTCTCTCTAATTCTTATCTCTAATTACTCGGTGATATTCGGATTCGGTGCAATTGTTGGCGAATAAAGAAGTGAAGATCAAGAATCAAGATCAAGATCAAGATCAAAAGACAAATAGATCGAGATCGAGATTAAAGATTGGAATTCCTTAATTCAGTTTGTTTTATTTTCTGCAATTTAATTTATTTATTGCAATATTTAATTAAATTTTGAATATATTTTTTTACAATTTTAATTAATTTTTTTAAATTCTAGTCTCTATTATCTAATTTATCAATTTCGCTTTAAAATTTTATAATTTTTTTTTATCGACGAATCTAAATATTTTTACTGTTGATGAAAAAGAAGATTGTTTTATATTTTCACCTAGTGAATCTAATCCCACTCCCCCTGCTCTTATTCCTAATTCACCCACTGCTTCATCAACATCTGCATCTGTAGGTTCATGTAGCAAAAAAGTTTTAAATGTGAGAATTTTTTAAAAAAGTTTTTGAAAAAATAATGATGGTACCATTACTATTAAAACAAAATGTAAATTTTGTAATAAATTACTTTCGGATCACACATTGAGTGATACTAGCCACTTATTGTTGGAGAGAGAGCCGCACAGCGGAAAGAAAGATGATTGATTTTTGAATCGACGTCGTGACCGTAAAACAAACGACGTATGTGATTTTCATGAAAAACAAAAACTATATTGATTTTAATAGTTTAATACCTTTATGAAACTTGTCGATAAGTTTTTAGAATTCTCGAATACGTTGAAGACGACCTTACAACATTCTCATGTATGAACCGGATGCACTACGACGATCACGATGTGTAGGCACTGATTCCGATCGAAGTATTCTTCCTATCTTGGTTTCTTCTCACACAATAATCTCCAAAAAGCAAGAATAATTGCCAAAGAGGAGAGGAGACCGGCGGCTATGATGGAGTAATAGGGTTAGATGTTAATTAATTAGCCTCCTTTAACATATAAGAATATATCAAATATATATTAAGTATACACTACCTTTCCTAAAAGGATATAAAGAGATATACTTAACATAAATAATTAATTCCACTATCTCCTAGGGCTGGCCACCTAGGCAGTAATCCCTAGGTGTGCCAAAAATCAAAGCTGTCTCTCATTAATTTAATTTAATTTTCGAATGTCCCCAGCGGCAAAATCGGCATTCTAATTAAATTTAATAATTACCGAAACCAACAAGAAAAATATCCGTGCGTATAATGGGCTACGTGAGGGATCACGATGAAGTATAGGACTCGGGCTAACCGTACAAAAAAATTGGATGTCCCTAACTCTATCCCCGAGTTAGATCTTTTCCCGTACGAATCAGAACTTATTCTACTAAAGGTCCTAACTGAACTGTCGGCCCTAACTCAAATTATGTCTTGAGTTTTCAATTATCAAATTCACTGAATTTTCTCCACGTTTAAGATATGGATTCCCGATAAATAAATTAGGTTACTGACAACTCGATTTAATTATCCTCTTCTCCTCGCAACCGC
>JAOTRH010314216.1:0-111314 GCA_034768845.1 Heliamphora exappendiculata
ACCCCCCAAACCCCCACAAAAAAAAAGGAAAAAAGAAAACTAACTTGCATATATACCCTCTTAAAAGTTGCAAATAGCAGTTAAACTTTTTCTCTCTTATTTTTTTTTTCGTTATGTTTTTGTGTAGAGAATATTCTTTTGTTCTTCACGTGGTTTGATTATTGCTTTAGATCCACCTTGAGGCCCTACTGAAATTCTGACTGTTTTTTCGATATTTATGATGACATACTTGTCCAAGTAGCATTTTTGTGTTTAGAAAATAAAAGTGCGTTTAGAAAATAAAAGTGCTGTTCTGCAGTACGTGAACTCTTGTTACTGGCTTGGTGTTATAATGACTGCTGCTATCATACATTTGCTTTTAATGATTTGCATAGTTCTCTCAATATGTATCTGATCCAGTTATTTGTTTCCAGGCTCGAATTAAGAAGATAATGCAAGCTGATGAAGAAGTGGGGAAGATTGCCATGGCTGTACCTCTGTTGGTTTGTAAGTAATATCAAGTGTACTGTAATTTGAGTTACATTGAGTGCAAGTGTTGTATGTGGCAGTTCTGACATTTCCCTTCACATTTCTCATCTCTTGTTATCTTGTAGTTTTGTTTTCATATATCATCAAATCTATCTTATTCGTATGCAGCTAAAGCATTGGAATTATTTCTACAAGATCTTTGTGATCGGACGTATGAGATCACCCTCCAAAGGGGAGCGAAGACAGTGAATTCTTTCCATTTGTAAGTAGTTTTAATTTTTCTTATTTTCAAATGATTCCCCTATAGAATTTGCATCGCAAAGCCCGGGCAAGGGCATGGTTTTTTTTTATATATATTTTTCTAGGGCTACTCCCGAGTCCTGAGTCCTTTGTATTGGTGTCTCGTACCTTTTTGTGAGGACTGCTTTGTTTCATCCTTGGCACTATTAAAAGAACTTTGATTCCAAAACTCTCTCTCTCTCTCTCTCACATACACGCGCGCACACACACGCACACGCACATAATCACACACGCACACACACGTGCACACACGACCACACACGATCACACTCATAGACTCGCATTTGAGAAAATGACATTCCCAATAAAAAGAAAAATAGATACCGTAATGCTTGAAATTTTCTGTTGTCTTCATTTTCTTTTCATATTTAGATGTTCTGACTTGATCATTAAATTGCAGAAAACAGTGCGTACAGAGCTTTAACGTGTTCGATTTCCTGAAAGATATTGTGAGCAAGGTTCCCGATTTAGGTGGTTCTGATGCTGTTGGTGAGGACAGATCTGCTACCAAAAGAAGGTGTGGATTATTATAATTTTCTAATGTTTATGGAGAATGGTATATGAAAGATCATATTCAATAATTTATTAACACTCTTTATCAGGAAAATTGCTGATAATGAAGAGCATGACAGTGATGAGGAGTTGAAGCGGGGGAGGGCGGTAAGACTTTTTTGTTTTAACAAGTATTTTATTACATTAGGTCACACTGGCAAACACATTGAAAATCCAAATAGTTGGTCCACTGCACAAGGGTGTATCGGCATTGAATTTTTATTTGTTGGGGTGGGGGGGAATTGCCCCCACTGAGTGTTATAAAATTATTGTTTTAACTGTAGTATAAAAATAAATTTTTCTTCAGAATTGCCCCATCAAAATTCTGAATTTATAAATGATAACAATGAATGAAAGAAAAATTGCCGCCATTTTTTTTTTCTAAATCTCTATGCTGGATCTAAATGACCTTGAAATAGAATTGTTTGATAGTTTTTTGATGATTTCCATAGTGGTTATTTTGTACATAAATATATTTTTTAGTTGGTGTTTCAATTTTGACAAACTTTAGGTTCATGTTTTTAGCACCCCAAAATTTTTATTTCTTTCCACTGTCAAGCATTAAAAAAAAAACAAAATCATTTTCTAACTAGGCTTTTGCTCCCACTGGACAAAAATCCTGGCTCCACCCTTTGTTGCATATTCTAAGCTTACGTTCCTACCATGTATGTTCTCATGTACTTGTGTTGAAGGCAAGGATATTAAACAATTGAATAAATTTCCACTCATTTCTAAGATTCAATGGCAAGGTAACTATTGCTTTGCACACTATTTATTGACTACTAAGCCACTGGTTTCTATGTTTCTTAAATCTGCTTGAAAGTGGTGGCAGTTCAAAATCCGACTCCAAAACGCATTAATTGTTTGACCTTTTGTGCTAAAATGTCACATTTAAGTTATTTAACATTTATGGTTAGAAAAAATGAAAAGAAATTAAGGAATTCTTTTCCCCCCGAGGGATTGGGGGTGGGATAGGAGAAGCTACAAAATTGAAAATAATGGTTATGCAGAAACAGTGAAGTTTGCTAATGTAGCTTTCTAAGCTAATGGTGGGTGTTTATGCACTTGCAGCAAGAGACTGGCCACTCCAGTAGTGGTGGCAGAGGTAGAGGTAGGGGTAGAGGTAGAGGTCGCGGTAGAGGTAGTCGAACAGTAGAGAGGGAGTTGACTGTTCATAATGAAAAATATGAAGATGATCCAGACATTTCTCAGCTCAATGAGAAGGAAAAGCAAAATGTTGAAAGTTTGGATAATGGTGCAGTTCCTGAAGGCTCGACGGAGAGCAACACAATTTCTAAGAATGCAGAAGCAGCGGCTCGAAATTTTGACCTCAACGTGGGCTTGGACGAGAATCGAGATTCAGCAACTGTGCTAGCCACTATCCCTGCTACCTCACCGGCAAAGGCTGCAATTGAAATGAAGCACGAGGAATATCCTGGCTGGTCTCTCACTGACGTCGAAAAAATGGCCATTGACCCTGTTCAACTAGCCAGCTTAAATAGAAGAATAGATGAAGAGGAGGAAGATTATGACGAAGAAGGGTAACTCACTGAAATTTTCGTTGTGTTTGTAGTAATTTGCATCACATGCTGGTAGTTCCTTAATCTCTTGTATACATATGGAATAGATGTTAGTGGATATTTAATATTTTTGAGACAGGTAGGCGATTTAGGAAATGAAGAAGGAAACTGAGCACAGTGCTCTAGATGACGTTTATTGAAGGGAAGTTTTTCTTTTTGGAATTTGTAGAAGTTTGTGTAATATGTTTCTATATTGTTCGCTAACAGAAATGGTATCAAAATATATTGATTTTGAGGACAATATGGTCGTGCCTTTGAGCCAGAATATCCTTCAGTTTATTTTGCTGTTTCATGTTATCTTCTAACTTCCTTTTTCCCATTTCTCTTGTTACCTCTCAGCCCATTTTTCGGATGCCCAAATCCAGCATTTAAAATGGAGTGGGCTTTTCATGGAAATGACCAATGCATTGCATGGCTGTTGTGTATTCTTTGGTAAGATCTCATCTTCATCGTTGTGCTCGACGATTTGCCCTACAAAAAGATTGCACTTTATTGTTGTTGCTCTGATGTTGCAATGGCTTTCTGTTGTTGTCAACTGGGCATTTTCTAAATGGTAGGCCTCAGAAATTATTCCTGGAGAAAAGGGCGAGCATATGAAGTTATCATCTATGCATGAATAAACTATTATCATCTATGCATGAATAAACTATGGTGGGGTTTGGTATTGTTGAAATTAGTAGCTTATAAATTGCAGTTTGTAGTAGAAGTTGTGGGTGCTTAATAAAAATTATGGTTTGTTGCTGAAATAAAAAAAATAGTTGTAATTTATAGTAAAAATTGTGAGTATTTAGAATAAATTGTAATTTATAGTTAAAATTAGTCGCAGGAAACAAAAAGGTGCAGCAAGAAGTTTTGCCAAACACCATGTGGGAATAGATCTCAATGTTGTGGGTTAAAAATCCATTGATGGTACAAATTTTTATTTGGCTTTCCAATCAACGTGATTTTGTTTGTCAAATCTGATGATTAGCTCCAATTTAATTTAGTAGTTTATGTGTTGAAGCATATAGATGACTGTTGAGGATGAATTGGATGACTTCTTGGCACTCGTACCTGAATTTGCATGCATGATAATGGGTTAACCTAGGAAGACCATTTGAATTGGTAATGTCCGTGATGTGTTGTAGTCGAGCTGTGATGTGTTGATGTGTTGTAGTCGAGCTGTGATGTGTTGTAGTCGAGCTGTGGGCCCAACGCATTGAGTTATATGCTTTAATTTCTTACATCTGATTGGGTCATGCAGTATAGACAAGAACACAGCAATATAATACGGATACATTAACACGTTAATTTTAAAAAATGCAGAACATGATACACTTACAACCTATTACAAATTTATATTTTTATATATTTATTATATGTTAAATATATAAATAATTTATTCAGTAATAATTAAAAAATATATCATTATTAAAATTAATTTTTTTATATTGTTTTTTATAAATGTTTTAAAATATATTTAGTGTGCATAATTTGTGTTTTAAAAAATATAAAATATTATTATTTTGAAGAAATTTATTACATAAAATGTATTCAAATAGTTCAAAAAGTATTATTGAATTGTCCGTCAAGCATTAAAAAAGTATACGACATTTCTAATTTAATTTTTAATTAAGACATGTTTAAAAAGTGTAGGAGTACATGAAAAATGTCAAAAAGTGTCGTATCGAATATGACACACCACTCCTGGCCGTGCAGGCAGTCCATGTACTTTATTGCATCCATAATGCTTCCTACCTCAGAAAATGTAGCAGGGGAATGAATTAGGAACATGTCCAACTTCTTGGTAGGCAAATAATTCAATTCAAAGCAATTGGATGTTCCTCATGGATGTACATGGTGTGCCAGAATTCAGATTTAAGAAGTTTTGAGATTCAGAATTGTAAACTTGAAAAATCAAGAGGGCAGATTAATAAGGTATAAAATACATTGTTTTCATTTTATCATTATATCGTTAGTTATTTTTTTCAAAATATATAAAGTGATTCACAAGTGCTTAAGTGATGAATGCGTGCACTACAAATGTTGTCTGAATAGTATCCAATTCTACAACTATAAATAATACAACACGTATAGTGTCTAATAAATGTGTGCGGTGTTAAACATGCGTCACGCATACTAGTGTCTTTGAAGTTTTTGTGGCATACCAGCGTTCGTTTAGTAGTGAGAGTCAAAGTAACACGTCATCGGGGCTTGTGCTATTAGGTTTAAGTAGTCTACAAAGGGGAGTAAATTGTGCACTTTCCATGTGCAACTAGCTTCAAGTTGAAGCCTTACAAGTGAAACATTACATAAAAGAGAGATAAAACCCCGCAATAGTAAAGAAATTGCAAATTTACCCTCCCTTGGTGATGTGAGAGAGAACCAAATGAAACTTTTTGTTTCGACAATAATGTTACGGTGACTAAATTAATGTACCAAATGATGCAGGATAATTACAAGTATTAATATAATGAGATTTACACGAACTCTACTTATATTTAATTTCGGTGATTGTGCCGGTACTTTAATTTGATTGATTAGTTTGGTCATTTTTGTTGTTTCAAAAAGTTTGGTCATAGGCTCCCCTCAAGACTCAAGATCAAGCTACCCAACTAGGTTCAAGTTGAAGCCTTACAAGTGAAACATTACATAAAAGAGAGATAAAACCCCGCAATAGTAAAGGAATTGCGAAATTGCAAATTTGCCCTCCCTTGGTGATGCGAGAGAGAATCAAATGAAACTTTTTGTTTTGACAATAATGCTATGGTGACTAAATTAATGTATCAAATGATGCAGGATAATTACAAGCATTAATGTAATGAGATTCACACGAACTCTACTTATAATTATTATCGGTGATTGTGCAGATACTTTAATTTGACTAATTAGTTTGGTCATTTTTGTTGTTTCCAAAAGTTTGGTCATTAGGTCCCCTCAAGACTCAAGATCAAGCCACCTCAATATGCATCAATACTCTACTTTTATAAGCGTAAAATGGTCCACAACGGTAATTCAAACCATTTTTCTTGTAGATCTTTCAAAAAAAAAAATATTTATGTAATAATTTAGTTTGATTGGACACGAAGAATTACATAAATAAAATGGACGATTTTTGGTAAAATGTTCACTTAAGTTTAAATCATATATTTTGTAAAATAACATGCAACTTGTTAATATACTTATCAATGTTCGATCAAATTGAATTTTTGCATAGATGATTGTTTTTTCGAGACCTATAAGATGAACAATTTGGATTATCGTTGTGGGTTCATCTCAAGCCCACAAAATGGAGTGTTGAGAGGTCTTAGAGGAAACTTAATCTTGAGGGGATATACAAGCATTAAATGTGTAGTGTTAAGAATTTGTATATGAAATATTGATGAAGGGTAATACATGTAGAAAATTATGTTTTAAGGATAAAATTGAGTTATATTTCAAGAGAAATATGATGAATGAGAGAAATAATGGAGAGAAGAATCAAGAGACGACTATTGGGAGATCACTCAAAATTAGGGCTACCTCTCTAAGCATCATTATTTATATAAATATAGAGACGAGAGTACATAAATACCCCTCAGACAAACATAGTGCAATTGATCTAAGGATTTGATGTACATTCTTGTACAAAACACATTGATGATATTCACTATCACTGAATATATGAAGCAATGGAGAAATAGCTATAGAGATTAGTGAAGGTTCACATTGACAAGAATCCAGCAGAAATAACGACAAAAGCAGTGTTGAGAGACAAGCTCAAAATTTGCAAAGACCTGGTTGGGATAGACTCCAACTAGGGAGTCATCGATTGTATTTTATGTGAGACCTTATCCCGTTTTATTTTATTTTATTGTAATTAAATGTTTACTTGATGGTTTACCTGTGTGGTAATTTTTTTTTTTTATAGATAATATGCTTGTCGCATGTGTGTGGCTAGTGGTCCAGTGACTTTTAATAAGCTTTGTTAAAATTGCTTCGGTGTGCAAGGGCCGAGGGCTTGATTTAGGGATGAACTTTGGATTTCAGAAAGGTTTAGGAATGAAAACCTTGAGTCAATGTTGATTTAAGATTGGTCTGGATGTCAGGCATAAGTTAAATTGCTTTTCTAGACAGGACCGATTGATCGGTCCTTAGACTGATCGAGCAGTGTGTCGGCAGCTAATATGGGCGTGACAGCCCATGGTTCGGGCATTGTGTCCAAGCTTGTTCCACAAGCTCTTCTCTTTCCCCTCTCCTCTCTCTGCCTTCTCTTTTGGATTTGAGGACTAAGACTTGGGTGTTGATCAAGGCCATGAGATCCAAGCTACTCTAGGCGTCAAGAGCTTCAATTTCAATCAAGTAGATTTTTGAATCGTCAAGTTTGGACACTCCGAATGTGTTAAAGCTTCGAATTTTGACTCATCGATGTAGGATCTATGACTAATCTAGAATATATATGGTAGATGCATGGTTAATTTCGTGTATTTTTGAAAAATACCATGAAATTCCTAATTTGTTTAACCTCTAGTTGCTAAGGAGGTGTTAAGGTTGTGATATTGGGTTATGTGCGTAAGATATAGCGAATTGAGTGAGTTATGATATGATTGGGTGTTGTTTTAGGGTGATGGTTGTGTGGCATTGGAAAATCCTAATTATGAGGGAGGATTAGGAATTTGGGATTTTGGACACCTTTTATTCGAAATTGGGAGTTTGATGGATTAATCGAATAAATTGGAACTATATGGGTTTATGCATGTAAAATCTCATTATAGAGGTTGAAGCCCTACGTAATGGGGTTGTGGGAGCTCATTGTGATTGGCGAATCAAATTATAAAATTGATGTGTTAATGGAATAATAGGGGAATGTAAGTATTAGAATATATGAGATTTCCCCTTGTATTGAAAAACCTTAACTACGGACAGAAAGTCGAGGTTTGGAGCTTGGGTATCCATTTGTTGGATGAGAAATTAATGGAAATCTTAGATTATCTAAAGCAATTTTAGAAATTTGGCGTTGATGGATTGCATTAATAGGATGGCTATGTGTAATAGTAAATCCATTTAAATGTGAAACGATAACTTGTTGGGACTGTGTGGTATATTGTAGTCTATGTAGCGATATCATCCCTGTGAAATGATTAATTGTTGTATCTGTGTGATATTGTTAGCCTATGTGGCATATTGTAGTATGTGTGACGTTGCTCGCTTCTGTGGCGTATTGTGGCTTGTGTGGCATTGCTGGTCTGTGTGGCGTATTGCTGGCTTGTGTGGCGTATTGCTGGCTTGTGTGGCATCCTTGTGTGGCATTGTTCGCCTTTGTGGCATATTGTTAGCTTGTGTTGCATTGTTCGCCTTTGTGGCATATGGTGGCCTGCGTGGCATTATTATTCTTTGTGACATATGGTAGCCTATGGGGTGATATTAATTATGTGAAATAATTTGTTGTTTGTTTGAACAATTAATTGTTTTGCCGAGTGACATAGTTGGTCTGTAAGGCATGTTCTAGTCGATGAGGCACCGTGGTGGTGTGATATTTTCACTTGAGTAGCAACGCGGCATGTCATAAGTCCACATGAGATAAATGGTAGAACTTGTTGAGAATGGAAAGAAAACGAATGTTTCCTAATGTGAGTAATGGCATCTTTGGGGTTTGCCTTATAGTGTTGGAAAACATTTTATATATGTTGGTTATATTTTGAAAATCTTACTTCACATACCATGATTTTTACTTGCTTAGTCTTTTTCTATTAAGTCTTGGCTCACGGTGTTTGTTTACAACGGCTGCAGGTGTTGGAGGAGATCAAATGGTTGATGACTAGGAAATTTGAGTAGCTGACTTAAATTCCTAGATTCTTAAATAATGTTAAAGCATGTTTTGTTTATTGTTTGAAGAGCTTTGAGTTATAATTAATTATCCCATGAAGTTGTAAGGCCATAAGGCCAGGTGTTATATGTTGGATGCATGCTATGGGTTGAATGTTTTTAGGATTTATTATTTGAATGGTTATTTTGAGCTTGATTCTCCTTGTTTTGATGTTCAATGATGTAATTCATGTCAAGTTTTATAAATTCCTTGGGCCCTTGTATGCCCTTTTTGCAAGTTGGATTTGGTTATGTGTTGGGTTTCAAAATTGCCAAAGGAAGACTTGGAACATAGTGAAAGACCGATCAATCGGTCCTCAGACCAATCGAGCGGTCTGTGTTGGGTTGAAATTCTTTGTGTTGCAGGTCAAAAGTATCGAGAGTAGTGAAAGACCAATTGATCAGTTCTCAGACCGATCGAGCGGTCTGTTTACTGGGGTATTTTGTTAACTTTGCTTATTTGTTCTCATTTTCAAAATGATGCTTCCATTTTTTACATTTGACCCTTGGGAGGTCCTTTTGTATCCAAATAAAGCCCGGAAGCATGATGTTCAAAGGTTTCACCTTTTAAATGAAATTCCTTTGGGTTCTACAAATGATGGTGTTGATAAAACACGCTTTTAAGGCATGGGTTGTCTTGTCACAAATTTGGGGCGTGACAGATTGGTATAAGAGTTTTAGGTTCGAATACCTTTAAGCCGTGGAAAGTGGTTACGTCACCGTGTGAGGTTTGGCGCTATGTTTGACATGCATATGTTAGCATGCCTTAGTAAAAGGCCTTAGGTTTGAATACCATAGACCGCAAAAATTGAATATCATGTTGCATGTTTGTGGTCTATGTGTATGGAAGGTGATACGACTTGAGTGGATTAACATGTTAAGTGTTTAGACGCTTAGTAAATACGTAAATTAATTGGATAATATGATGTATAACAAGGATGTTATGTGTTTGTGTAGGGTATGGAGTCAAGTTCCGAGAATATTATGTTAGAACTTGGTAACCTACATGGAAATCTAATTGAAAACGCGTCTGATCAACGCTGTTTCTGAAGAGAGGTCTATGGAAGTTCTTCAGGGCGGCTAATGCCTCTCAGGAATGTGAGTCGGTATTTGTTAGCTGTTCTTGATTTAAACTCATGTGTTGGGTGTTGATTGTTCTTGTGCTTAGTAGAACGTGTTTACATGCCACGATAATTACATGAGTTGGTGTTGGCATTAATTAGTTGCATATGATATTTTTGTGTTATCACAAATGTTTGTTCTTTGTTGGTTAAGAAAATTTCTTGTGTCATGACGCCACCACGGTGTGGGTTAGATTATTAGTAATTTTATGATTATGTGGTAAGGTGTTTTGAAACCCATCGGAGATCAAGTGTTACGGCTGGGTAAAATGATGGCAGTGGTACCTCTTAAGTTAAAACCTTGGGTGAGTTGAAGATTATGTATGTCTTGAGCCATACTATGTCATGAGTCGTGTGCCCGTGAATGTGGTATGAACGGGAATATAGTGGGGAGAACGTAGTAATCATTTATTTAAACCCTTTTAGTATATGGAATTAATTGGTTTTGGGGTATCCCTTATCCTACGGGGTGTTTCTGGGTGGTCATTATGAAGCCTAATTATTTTTGAGAGCCGGGTTATGTTTGTGGGATCTGGTAAGTGCTTGGTGGTTACCAAGGGAGTCTTAGTTTTGAGGAATGCATGTTAACCTGGAGTACGGTTCAGGTACATAGACGAGTGTTGATTAGTTGGCCCAATTGCATTGGGATGGTGCGTAAACGAGTGTGATGTCTCTTGAGGGGATTGTGGAGTTAATAAGGTTGGATGACTCACCTTAATGAATTGGATTGCCTAGGGTTGGTAAATGGGGTTTATTAGATCTAGAGTGTATCCTGTCGTTCTTACGCTCGAATAACAGAAGTGTCTGTAGTGTTTATCTAGCTGTGAGAGTGACAATTACCCTCAGGATGTGGAGATTTGAGTTCGACCTTTCTTGAATGAGTGCATTGTGTTACCTTTTGTGGTTCTGCCAAAGCAGTGAACTCAAGGCTATAAAACGACCGTTGTTTGCCTATTGTGGGCCTGTTGACAAAGCCTTGTGAGTTTGTGCCACTAGAGTCGTGTGAGCCTAAGACTCATTCCTTTGTTTTCTTGGTGGGAAGTTGTTGCTTTACCCTTTTAGTGCGGGCGCTTGAGTTGTGTACCCTAGGGATATCAAATAGGTTGGCAAGTTTTCCTGTGAGTCCTTACCAAAAGGAGGAGTTAGAGTTAGCATTGAGATGAAGAACCCCCGTCTGTAGTAATCGGTTGTTGGTTGTTGGGTTGTTTTGTAGGGCCTGTCCGGATTAGTTCTAGGTTTGTGATACCTGCAGTGTTTGTAGAGGTGAAGTTTGGTGTAAAGTATCCATGGATGTAATACTCGTATTACGAATTCTTGATAGACCCTTATGAGTTCCAACTCATACGTCATATGGTGTTGCAGGCTGATTAGCTTCTTGGAGTTGGTGTTTGGACTACCTGCTTTTGGTGAGGATACATGTTGTGTTGCGAATGAACTTGAAGTTTTAGTAAGAATGCAGTTTGGTCGTGTGTTATGAGGAATTTGGGGCTGTAAAACCCTTCGTTGATGTGGCCTCTTAAAATCAACCTGTATGTCTAGATTGGAATGTGAAGATCTTATCTGTATAGAGGAGTTATTTTGTGCCGATGCTTAAGGTTTACATTTGAAGGGTTTAAGAGAAGTTATTATTCCGTTAATCTCGATGAGATGAATGAAAAATTTGTTTGCGCGGTTAGCATAAACGTGTTGAAAGAGTAGGCGGTGGCCTGAGGGCTTGATTTGGGGATGAACTTTGGATTTTTGAAAAGTTTGGGAACAAAAACCTTGAGTCAATGTTGATTTAAGATCGGTTAAGATGTCAGGCACAAGTTAAATTGCTTTTCTGGACAGAACCGATCGATCGGTCCTTAGACCGATTGAGCGGTCTGTCTGGAGTTGATATTACGTGACAGCCCATGGTTTGGGCATTGTGCCTAAGCTTGTTCCACAAGCTTTTCTCTTTCCCCTCTCCTCTCTTAGCCTTCTCTCTAAGATTTGAGGACCGAAACTTGGGTGTTGATCAAGGCCATGGGATCCAAGCTACTCAAAGCGCTAAGAGCTTCAATTTCAACCGAGTAGATTTTTGAATCGTCGAGTTTGGACGCTCCGGGTGTGTTAAAACTTCAAGTTTCGACTCACCGAGATAAGATCTATGACTAATCTCGAATATATATGGTAGATGTATGGTTAATTTTGTGTATTTGTGAAAAATACCATGAAACTCCTAATTTGTTTAAACCCTAGTTGCTAGGGAGGTGTTAAGGTTGTGTTATTGTGTTATGCGTGTAAGATATAGTGGATTTAGTGAGCTATGATATGATTGGGTGTTGTTTTGGGGTGATGGTTGTGTGGCATTGGAAAACCCTAATTATGAGGGAGGATTAGGAATTTGGGATTTTGGACATCCTTTAGTCGAAATTGGGAGTTCAATGAATTAATTGAATAAATTGGAACTATATGGGTTTATGTATGTGAAATCTCATTATAGAGGTTGAAGCCCTATGTATTGGGGTTGTGGGAGCTCGTTGTGATTAGTGAATCAAATTATAAAATTGATGTGTTAATTGAATAATAGGGGAATTTAAGTATTAGAATATATGAGATTTTCCCTTGTATTGAAAAACCTTAACTACGGAAAGAAAGTCGAGGTTTGGAGCTTGGGTATCCATTTATTGGTTGAGAAATTAATGGAAATCCTAGATTATCTAAAGCAAATTTAGAAATTTGGGATTGATGGATTGCATTAATAGGATGGCTATGTGTAATAGTAAATCCATTTAAATGTGAAACGATAACTTGTTGGGACTGTGTGGTATATTGTACCCTATGTGGCGATATTGTCAATGTAAAATGATTAATTGTTGTATCTATGTGATATTGTTAGTCTCTGTGTGTGATATTGTGAGCTTGTGTGGCACATATTGTAGTCTATGTGACATTGCTTAGCACTGTGGCGTATTGTGGCTTGCGTGGCATTGCTCGCCTATGTGGCGTATTGCTGGCCTGTGTGGCATCCCTGCGTGGCATTGTTCGCCTTTGTGGCATATGGTGACCTCTGTGGCATTGTTTGCCTTTGTGGCATATGGTGGCCCGCGTGGCATTATTATTCTATGTGACATATGGTAGCTTGTGGGGTGATATTAATTATGTGAAATAATTCGTTGTTTGCTTGAACGGTTAATTGTTTTGCCGAGTGACATAGTTGGTTTGTTTGGTCTGTAAGGCATGTTTTAGTCGATGAGGCACCGTGGTGGTGTGATATTTTCGCTTGAATAGCAACACGACATGTCATAAATCCTCTTGAGATAAATGATAGAACTTGTTGACAATGAAAAGAAAATGAATGTTTACAAATGCTAGTAATGGTATCTTTGGGGTTTGCCTTAAGAGTGTTGGAAAACATTTTATATATGTTGGTTATATTTTGAAAATCTTACTTTACATATCATGATTTTTCCTTGCTTAGTCTTTTTTTATTGAGCCTTGGCTTTTGGTGTTTGTTTACACCGGTTGCAGGTGTTGGAGGAAATCAAATAATTGATGACTAGGAGATTTAAGTATCTGACTTAAATTCCTAGATTCTTAAATAATGTTAAAGCATGTTTTGTTTTATTGTTTGAAGAGCTTTGAGTTGTAATTAATTATCCCATGAAGTTGCAAGGTCATAACGCCAAGTGTTATATGTTGCATGCATGCTATGGGTTGAATGTTTTTAGGATCTCTTATGTGGATGGTTATTTGGAGCTTGATTCTCTTTGTTTTGATGTTCAATGATGTAATTCATGTCAAGTTTTATAAATTCCTTGGGCCCTTGTATGCCCTTTTTGCAAGTTGGATTTGGTTATGTGTTGGATTTCAAAATTGCCACAGGAAGAATTGGAACACAGTGAAAGACCGGTCGAGCGGTCTGTGTTGGGTTGCAATTCTTTGTGTTGCAGGTCAAGTACCGAGAGTAGTGAAAGACCAATCGATCAGTCCTCAGACTGATTGAGCGGTTTGTCTGCTGGGGTATTTTTTTGACTTTGCTTATTTGTTCCCATTTTCAAAATGATGCTTTCATTTTTTACATTTGACCCTTAGGAGGTCCTTTTGTATCCAAATAAAACCCATAAACTTGATGATCAAAGGTTTCACCTTTTAAATGAAACTCCTTTGGGTTCTACAAGTGATGGTGTTGATAAAACACGCTTTGAGGCATGGGTTGCCTTGTCACAAATTTTGGGGCGTGACATTTTCTCTTTGATAGGTGTGGAGGGAGAGAATTGGTGAAAGTTCACACACTAAATCCAACATATCTGCAACCATCTAATTGGAGAAAGTGATTCCCACTCACTTTATTTATTCTTGCTTTGTGCCGAAGGATTGCATTATTTGTTAGAATATGCAAAAAGGAAGGATCTTTTGAAGGGGATTAAAATTGGAAGAATTTGTCTAGAGATATCACATTTCTTCCTTACGGATGATTATGTGATCTTTAGCCATGCCACGAGCCAAGAGTGCTAGACAATTAATGAAACTCTTCAGAAGTATGACAGAGCCTCAGGCCAGCAGGTTTAGAGATAAATCCTCGTTATTTTTTAGCCCCAACACTGTGAATACAGCCAAGCAAAAAGTGCTTGAGAGTTTGAGAGTTTTAGTTGAAAGCAGAGGTGGAAAGTATCTGGGATTGCCATCAATCATTGGAAAGTCTAAGACGGAGGTGTTTAAATATGTAGGAGGCAAAGTTTTTGCTCGAGTCAAGGGTTGGAAAGAAGCTTTGCTCACCTAGGCTGGAAGGGAGATTCTACTAAAAGCAATTGTATTTGCTATGCCGAGTTATGTCATGCAGTGTTTCCTATTACCAAGAAGTCTGTGCAAAGTAATATGTGCTTCCGTTAGTAAATTCTGGTGAAGAAGCAAAGTGGCTAGGATGCGACAAGCTTAGCAACAGTAAAGAGAAGGGCGGCTTGGGATTCAGAGACTTCAATGCTTTTAACCTTGCTTTCTTAGGTAAACAAGGCTGAAGACTCATTTTTGACCAACCATCTTAATTCAAAAGGCTTTTCCAAGAAAAGTATTTTTAGCAGTCTTCTTTCTGGTAAGCCAAATGTCCTAATAATTTTTCTTGGGCTTGAAGGAGCATTATTAGTGGGAGAGAAGCATTGGCAAAAGGATGCAAGTGGTGTATTGGTAACGGGAACAATGCTCTAATTTGGGATGACCCTGGCTCCCAAGAACCAAAACTTTCAAGGTTGTTAAGGCCTGAATTGCCATCTCTTATGACCCCACCATAATCCGAATTCCAAGAGTCGCCTTCTCTACTCCTTATTGATGTAGATACAAAGTGGTAGAAAGAACTGATTCGGGTAATGTTTACACTGGAGGATGTCAGAACGATTCTATGAATACCAATTAGTATTCATGGGACCGAGGATAAGTGGGCGTGGCACTTCAATTCTATTGGAGTTTTCTCTACAAAGTCAACGTACCACTTGGTAAATGAGTATCCTGAACTAGATAAACAACAGCAGATAGTAGAGCCCGGTAACAATTGTTATCTTAAGGAGGTATGAAAGGGAATCTGGAGCTAACTGTATTGCCAAATATCAAACACTTTTTTTTGGAAATGTATCAAAAATATTATTCCAGTTGCTGACAATTTAACATAGAGAGGTATCAATGTCGATCCGATTTGTGTTCGATGTGGCAAGGGTAGGAATACAGTGACAGGTATGATTTTTAATTGTAAGGAAGCTGAGATGCTTTAGGCGATATCTCCTCTCCAATTACACAAGGAAAATTGCTGAGCAAAACGATCTTTCCTTCTTGGAGTGGTGGATGGCTAGATGCAGTACCATGAAGAGTGCAATGAAACCCAATGAAATGATGGCTCTTGAGGCTGTGATTTGTTGGAATATCTGGAAGACCAAAAATCAATAGTGTTTCGATCAACACTAGGTCCTTCATCACATGGTCAAGGATTAATCAATCAAGATGTGGATCGAGTTTGTACAAGAAATTGATAGCACAAAGAACCACACTTACCGAAGCAATTCCTTTACCTTCAACTCTTAGAAATCGGGCCCTTCCGAGTGCAAATGTTATCAAGATGGATGAGGACGCATCCTTGGAAACTGATTCTCGGAGATCCGGAATTGGGATTGTTGGTCGCAATGAATTGAGAGAGGTGATATCAGTACATATTATCCCTTAATCATTCTTCTCCAGCCCTCAAATTTCAGAAGCTTTGGGGTTTAGGGAAGCAAGCTCTATATGCCGCTATAACTTCGAGAATGTCAGATATTTTCATCGAAGGAGACTCTTTACAAGTGGTTAATGCTTTAAATCGAAAAGGAATTTCGTCCTCGCATTAGAGAGTTACTGTAATTTTTAATTTTTTATTATTAATTTTAATTATAAATTATATATTTTTTAAATATTTATAATTTTTGTTATAATTTATAATTAATTTTTTTTTTATTTTTAGTATAATTTTTTTTCTTATTAAATACTCACAATTTTTATTATAAATTACAATTTATAAATTATTAATTTAAATAATGCTAAGCAACACGCGCAAAGTCATTGTAGCAGATTTATACTACTTAATAAAGCCAATCCTAATAAAATTCTGTCACATTTTTAAACTTTTAAATATATTTATAATTCAACTCTCAACTCTACTAATAGTTTAAAGAATATAATTGTAATATTATCTCAAAAATAACTGTCTCGTAACTCTTCATTATTTGTAACTTTTAACTACTCATTATCTATAATATAAAAAAGAAACAAAAGAGCAGACCAAAAAATGATAGTAGAATTTTAGTTCAGTATCGAATCATTCTTTAAAAAGAGACTTAAAAGAGAATGAGAGTTCAAGAGAGCAATGAGATCACAACACTAATGGCAATGGAGGAAACGTAACCAAGGTTCAACAAAATTTGTTTATCTGTTGAAGCAGCTTCAAAGCTCTCTACCAAGAAGCCACTGTTGAGTTGAGAAAAGAACTTGGTAAGCCTAACCCTTCTCCTCTTCTTCTTCTTCTTCTTCTTCTTTTCTCTCTCTCTCTCTCTCTCTCTCTCTCTCCCTCATTTCATGTTCACAAATCATGGTCCCTTTATCTCTCTATATATCTCACTATTGTATTATTGCGCTTTGTTTTTTTATTTATTTTATTTCTCTTCTCCTCTTCTTTTATTTACGATGCTACTTTTATCACTAACATTAATTTTAAATTACATTTATGATGTGTTTTTTTGTGATAAAATTAAAAAAATGACTGAAATTAGAAAAGATTGTATGCTGTGTCATGCTTCAAAACCCAAAACATAGAAGCCCAGAGGATGAAAGGGATATAAAGGTTCCCGAACTAATGAGTGTGCTGGGTGTATAAGGTCAAGTCAACAGTCACAAATCCTATGTGGAAGCCAAGGATCAAATGATATTATTCCAATTATAACTAGGAGCCTAGAGACCCAGTATCATGAGATACAAGAGTGAAGGATTTGATGAAAATGGTTCAACAGTGATAAAAATAACGTTTTCAAGAAAGTACAGCAAAAAACTTGCAATTCATAATTAAAGAAAATTAACATATGTCACTATTGTAGTCATAACTTTTTTTACAAAAAGAGTTTTGATGTAAGGGTAGAACTATTTGAAAAAAAACTTTTGGGGAGCTTCAATTTAAGCACAAGAATAATCCAATTCGGAGTTCGGATGAGAAAGTTACGCTTGTTTGAAAAATGGTCTAGTTGCTAGAAAAAAGAACTGTGCGATAGACCGATTGATCGGTCTGTCGATCCGTCTGAAGCAGGCTACAGTTTCTCAAGAAATTGAGGCTATGGAAAGATTGCTCGACAGTCTGTCAATCTGTCAGAAAAATTTCATTGTAGATTGATTTGCACTGATCAATTTTTTTAAATAAGCTAAACGCTGTAAATAAGCCTAAAATAATCAATCACACAAGTAGAAAAATAAAACAACCACAATCACACACGAAACGACGATTTTTACGTGAAAAATTCCAAATCGGGTAAAAACCACGAGATCACTCTGGGTCTAAGAAATCAAACACTATAAAATCGTTGGTTACAAGAGAATTTTGCAAACCGGCGTTGCACTCACAACCAAATGTTTGAAAGCCTACTCCTGCCGAATCCACGTACACCAACTCCTGTGCTTGACCGTCATTGGAACCCACTACCGGATTTCAATGCTGACGGACTCCTCCATCAGATTTCAACACTTGAGAATCATCTCAAGTGACTCCACGAATCCAAACTGATTGTTGAAACTTTGATTGACTTGAATGAACGGAAGCTAATGAATCATCAAGTTGTTGTAGATTGGCTTGCGCGTATGTAGACTAGCTTGCGAGTATGATAAAATTATATCGAGGACTCTATATGACGGCTAGGTCTTTACAATATAATAATAAGGCCTCCTAACAAAAAACCTTAGCTTCCTATTTATAGAAGCCTGCCAAAACCCTCGCTGCTGCTGCAATTAAACGTTGTCTCGTCGAGGACCGCTAGAACGGTGTATTCACAACTTGAGCGGTGAAACCTGTTCTTCAGAAAATTGTTGCAGAGGACAAAACAACCGAGAACCGCTCGATAAATCGCTCGAGCGGTCGGGCGGGCGATCTGACCCTGCGAGCTATTTTTGATATTTTCTGATCTTTTTGCGTGGTCCTGTAATATTAAATCCATCACTCCAAAAGAACAAGTGTCAAAATATTAACGAATAAAATAAATAATATGAACAAAATATTTGTTACAGATTTGCCAAAACTAAAAACGAATTAGACTGAGGTTAAAATCCAGAACACTGTCGAACACTAACTTTGTTTTTGTGGTATTTTTAAAGTTCTAACACCCACCAAAGCCCTTTTTTTTTAAATGAAAAGTTAAGGTACTACTAGAGCTTTAGAATATCATTATATTAACCAAAAATTGGAATCCAAAAACCGCTCCTCTAGAGGTACAATACAAACATATATGCAAAATCATAGGAATGTAGCCTTAGGGCCTTACAAGACGTGTTTTTAGGTACAAAACATACAAAACTCAACATCTTAATCACCAAACATACAAAACTCAACATACAAAACTCTACACCATAGAATCATCATCAACACCTGAAAAGTTTTCAAACAACGTGAGCTGAAACTCAATAAGATGTTGACCAACTATAAATGGATGCATGACATGCGATTTGCAGTTATATAAATACAATAACATTCACACGTTTTCAACTCAATTTTTTTAAGAATTTCAAGAAAAAAAATATTCATATAATCCAATTCTCTTAAGGGTTTGAAAACCATAAAAGTCGATTCACATTTTCCATCAAATCTCAACAATTCAACAATTTCCTTTTAAACACCAACTTTGTTTTTGTGGTCTTTTGAAGTTCTAATACCCACCCAAACCCTTTTTTTTTTTAATGAAAGGTAAAGTTATTAGAGCTTTAGAATATCATTATATTAACCAAAAAATGGAGTCCAAAAACCTCTCCTCTAGAGGTACAACACAAACATATATCCAAAAACATAGGAATGTCGCTTTAGGGCCTTACAAGACATGTGTTTTTAAGTACAAAAACATGCAAAATCAATCATCTTAATCACCAAAAACTATCACAACATTCCTTTGGTTACTTCTAAGCCATAGAATCATCATCAACACCTGAAAAATTTTCAAACAACCTGAGTTGAAGCCTAACAGAATGTAAACCAACTATGAATAGCATGACATGTGATTTGCAGTTATATAAATACAATAACATTCACACATTCTCAACTCGATTTTTTTAAGAATTTCAAGAAAACAAGTTTTTATATAATCCAATTCTCTCATGGGTTTGAAAACCATAAAAGTCAATTCCCGTTTTTCATCAAATCTCAACAATTCAACTAATGGATTTAGTTAGGTATCAAATTGCCATACTAGAAATCAACTCGCAATTATAAACTCCTATACATTGCCCTCACAATTAGGCTGTCTCAAGGCACATCAAATGGCAACCCATAAGTTCTATAACTTGCCAACACAATTGTACTCTTTTACGGTTTTTCAACCGAGGGGTAAGGCACTCACTCGCACTCCTTTATAGGGGCTAACCCGACGAGTAGGCACCCAATCTTGTGCAAATTTTTGGTCTTTCACAATGGAGCTAGTTGAGCTCACGTTAATTTTCATCAAATCATCTTGGTACATTAACTAAACCATTATCTTATACAATAACACAATTATGTGAACAATTCTCAATCACAAGAAAATTAATTTTTGTTACATTTTCATAAATCCTTTCTATTTTCGAAACTTGTTTTGAAAATCAATTTCACAATCATATAAACAATTCCATTTATCCAGCAATAATTCATTTTATGCTTTTCATTACAAAGCTAGGTTTTATACCTAAAATCAAATCTCATGGCATTTTAAGGAAAGAAAAACACATAATCACATATAAACTGCAATTATTCAAAGAAGGTCTAGAATCCTACCTTGGGGAGTTAGAAACTCAAAGATCGATCACACCCTGAAAATCTTGATTTGTCAAAACAAAAATGCATTCGGTTGTACATGTAGCCCTCGTCGAGTAGAGCAATCTTCCCTTCGGTAGCCTTGTGAGATTCCAAGCATTAGGTCCCTAAAATGGAGGAGAAATAAAAAAGAAACCAAGCTTCTCCAATGGAGGGAAATTCAGAGGTAATGCCACACTTGGATGCTATCAATGGATGCATGAAATCATAAAATGAGTCAGGTATGTCAATGCTTGGCAAATGGACTGGTGTAGTGCATTTATGGCCTAAGGATCATGTTGCCATGCTCGTGTGGCATGTTGGTGCAACGCCAAGGGTGCGCAATGGCCCAAGGCGAACTTAGCACCCATGTGCACATGAGGATTACACTCTGGGCATGAAAGTGACCCTTTGTGTTGTGCGGGGGCATGGGGCACCCCGTGGCTATCTGAGGAGCGCTGCAATGACTCGATTCATATAAGAGCTTGTCATCTAGTCAGGCCTCAAGGTTTGATAATTGTGGGACCTTAGTTGGGCGAGTGCCTTGCTAGGAATCGAGCTTGGTGAAAGGAAGCTACTGTGCCATTCGGTTTGCAACTTGGGACGTTAGGTCGTCAGGTAGTCAGGTGGCATCCAGGTTATATGGGATTTCCATGAGGGGAGTTTTCTCTTGCTTGACATAGGACGGGCCTTAATTGAGAAATATGAAGAACGGGTGATCAAAACACACTTGAATGGTCGAAGTAATGGTAGGTTCAAACCTGGTGGAGCTTGGATGCCTTATGGGGAATAGTTTCATTGCGTGAAAAAGAGTTGCCCCATGATAGTTGCTAGAGAGAGAGAGCTGAATGAGTCATGCAAGCCTTGGGGGAAAATTACCCCCGCTCTACACATGCGCATACAATATGTATGTATATATAAATATTTACACATGCATACATAACACATTTAATCTATTCACACACACACACACACAATTATAATTAATACTTCACATTGATTAATTTTAAAATTTGCATCACCATTTAATTAAGTAATTAAAACAGAACAAGGTTTCTACAACCTTCTCTCCTTACAAATTTGGGTATTTAGAATGGACTTCAAATTCACACTCCCACGTGCCCTCTTCAACTCTATGATGAAACCACAACACTTTAACGTATGAAATGGTTCTCTCTCGTAGTACCTGCTTCTTAGTATCCAAAATCTTATCGATTGCTCTTTATAGGAGATGTTGTCTTCATTCCTGAGTTTGGCCCAATCAACCATGTGTGAAGGGTTTGGCTTTTACTTTCATAACATAGAAATATGAAAGACGTTGTGCACTAACGAGAGTTGTGGAGGCATGGCAAGATGGTACGCCACCTCTCTAATCCTTTTAGGGATCTCAAACGGCCCAATAAAATGGGGTGATAGTTTTCTGGTACGACCAAACCTCATTAAACCTTTACGTGGTGAGACCTTCAACACAGTTCCCCACCTCGAACACTAATGGTCTCCTCCTCCAATCGGCATAACTCTTTCGACAATTTTAAGCGGTCACTAGACGTTGGCGGATGGCAGTGATCTTCTTTGTCATCTCGCGTACCAAGTTTGGTCCCAACACAGTTGCCTCTCCCACGTCGATCCAACAGATTGGTGACCTATAAGGTCTATCATACAAAGCTTCGAATGGTGCCATCTCAATACTCGACTGATAACTGTTATTGTATGAAATTTTTGTTAAAGGTAAATGATCTTCCCAACAGCCTCAAAATTATAACACGAAAGCCTGTAACATGTCCTCTAAAATCTGAATGGTGCACTCGGATTGGCTGTCAATCTACGAATGGAAAGTGGTGCTGAAAAGCAAGTTCGCCCCCAAGGCTAATTGAAGGCCTTACAAAAAATGGGAAATAAACCGAGGGGTTTGATAAGAAACGATGGATACTAGTACTCTACGTCAAATGATTTCTCTAATGTATGACCTGCCAAGTTTATCCATAGAGTCCGTCATTCGAATAGGTAGAAAATGCACAAATTTAGTCAATTTGTTCACAATTTCCTAAATAGCATCATGTCCTTTCGATGATCTCAGAAGTCTTTAAATAAAGTTCATCTTGACGTTTTCCCATTTCCATTCTAATATCGACAGCAGTTGCAACAATCTTGCTAGTCTCTGGTGTTCGGCTTTCACCAGCTAACAAGCAAGGTATCGAGAAACAAAAAGTGCCACATCATTTTTCATACCCTTTCACCAAAACTGGTGACGTAGATCATGGTACATATTTGTACCTCTTGGATGTACTACAAGGCGAGAGTGGTTAAACTCACAGAGTACATCCTCACGATATGGCTCTAACACGAATAGCCTTTCACAAAATTTTAGATTCTGACTGGGATACAGGACCCATCCCTTGATGTCATCATCATACAAAATACGATCACAGATCATCTGGACCTCGTCGCCTGCTATTTGGCGTCAATAACACGACTGAGAAGCGTACGTAGGTTGCAAAACTATTATAAACAAGGTTGCACATTCTTCGATATCATTTCAAAGCGATTCAAGTCCTTACGAGAAAAAAAATACTTCAAGGTTTTATGGTTTGAAAACATTTCAAAGCACTCGCCGTACAAGTAGTGTCTCCACCTCTTTAACGCAAAAATTACTACTGCAAGCTCCAAATCATGTGTCGGGTAATTCTTTTCATGCGTCTGTAGCTGTCGATAACCGTACGCAATGACCCTTCCCTATTACGTTAAAACACAACTTAGACCATCTTGAGAAGTGTCACAATACACCATGTAACCCAACCCTCCCTTTGTTATAATCAAGATGGGTGCACTGGTCAATATCTTCTTTAACTCTTGGAGGGCGAGTTCACAAGCTTCACTTCACACAAATTTAATCCCCTTACACATAATACATGTCATGGGTGCTGCAAGTCATGAAAAGTCTTTGACGAATCTACGGTAATAACCTGCTAACCCCAAAAAGCTTCGAATTTCAATTACGCTCTTAGGTCACTCCCAACACATCACGACATGAATCTTCGAAGGATCTACGACTATACTATCTCTCTAAATCATGTGCCCAAGGATCCACAAGTGTTCTTTGTGTGCCTCCTTCAATGGTGAGTAAAATAGAATGCCGTCCACGAACACAACAACAAAGCTATCAAGGTAGGGATGGAAGATACGATTCATTATTTTTATAAATGTCGCCGGAGCAATTGCCAAACCAAATGGCATAACCAAGAACTCATAGTGCCCATAACGTATGCGGAAGGCCGTCTTCGCAATTTCCTCCTTATTTATCCTCAATTGATGATAGCCTGATCTCAAGTCAATATTGGAGAAGTAACCCGAACCTTTAAGTTGATCAAACAAGTCGTTGATTCTTGGCAATGGATACTTATTCTTCATTGTCACCCGATTCAAACTTATGTAATTGATGCACAAGCGCAGAGTTTCATCCTTTTTCTTGGTAAATAATGCTGGATCTCCCCATGGCGAAGTGCTTGGGCAAATGAAATCCTTGTCTAACAATTCCTGAAGTTGCACTTACAATTCATGTAACTTGGCCAATGTGAAATGATAAGGTGCCATAGAAATAGGTGCAGTCCTCGAAATAAAATTGATAGAAAATTCAAGTTCTCATCATGGCAGTAGCTTAAACAAATCATATGGGAACACGTGGAGAAACTCCCAAGCAACAAGAGGGAGATCCCCTCGGGTGGTATCAACTTCACTCATCAAGAGGGTAGAGAAAAGGAAGTTTAGACTTTTGCAACTTTTGAAAATCAAAGGGTAAAGGCATCAAACCGTCGTCCTGGTCACCCAAAAAGAAAAAGCAATCACCCTTAGGTGTACGAACGGACACTTGATGTCAATCACAATCTATGTGTGAATGACAGGTAGTTAATCGACCCATCCTAAGAATGACATCAAAGGTAGTCATGTCAAGAACAATGAAATTAAATGCTAGGTGGCGATCGGCAATCTCAATCTCACAAGATTTACAAACTCTTATAACATGGCTCTCCCGCCAACCGAAGTCTCTACACACAAGGCGCTACTCAACGATTAAGGGGGGCTTCTCATGCAAGTATTGGCAAAATATTCCCTCAATGAACACATGCATATACAATAAGTATGTATATATAAATTTCTACACATACATGCATAACACATTTGATCTACATACATATGTACATATTTCCATATATATACACACACACACAATTATAATTAATACTTCACATTGATTAATTTAAAAATTCACGTGATCATTTAATTAAATAATTAAAACGGAACGAGGTCTTTTCAACCTTCCCCTCTTAATGAATTTCATCCCCGAAATTTGATACGCACTGAAGAGAAGAACAAATTCGGGTATTTAAAATGAACTCTGGATTCACGCTCCCATATTACCTTTTCGACTCTACGATAAAGCCATAGCATTTTAACGTACGAAATAGCTCTCCCCCGTTGTACCTGCTCCTTAGTCCAAACAAATATATGCATAAAAAGGTCTCTCAGTGTCTTTTGACTAGAAAAACAGTTAAAGTTAAATTTGTTTGAATTATGTATTTAAAAATTTTGATTTCTTTGAACTTTAAAAATAAAGAATTAGAAACGAACCGTTCGTTATGTCGATCTGCCCAAACATGCATCATGAGATGCATAGCATTGTTAATGCTTATTCCTATTTGGGGTCTTTCTATGCCTTTTTTGGGTTCTGATTTTTTATTTTATGAGTTGGCTCAACGAGAATATTTTTTTGAAATTATTAAAGACGAAGCAACATAAAATTTGATTTATTAACTAATTTTGGTCTTTTTAAAAAAAATTTCTAATTTATTTTATACTTTGGTTAGAAAGTCTATTTTGTCTTAATGAAAATAATCGAAAAAGAATAAGATTTTAACCAAACGGAAAAAAAATTACTACAAATAAAAATAAAAAAAATAAAAAAAAGTTATTATGTTTTTTTATTCAAAAAAAGTCATTATCTTGAACATTTGATAAATAAAACAAAGAGTTCTCTTGATAGACAAAAAAAATTTCAAACTAGGAAAGACAAAAATAAGCTATTATAAACCAATAAATTAGATTTTTATTTACTTTGGTTTTTTATGAACTTTTTATCATTTAATTATTATTTTTATTTTTATAAAAAAAATTTTAATGACGAATGAACCACCTCAAGGCAAACATCCTTTGGACCCACTTCTAAAGCGTAAACCTCATATCTGCAATCAACCGCAAACTGTAGGTATTGATTAAGTCAGAGAGTTTCTAGCGAGAGTTGAACACGTATTTGATTTTTAATTTTGTCATATGTAACCGACCAATAGGATCGGTAGTTTTGGGCCCATGGGTTTGATAGTTTTATGGGTAGGCGTGATTCAATTTAGCGATTAAACTTACTTAACTTGGACTTCTTTTTCTTAGCTCATTCTAATTTTATCTAATTATAAATCTCTTTTAACTAAAAAATTTACCTTTAATAAATCTAAAAGTCAAAATATCATCAAATTATCAATTAAACTATATATAGACTCAAATTACATAGTTTTTTCACAAAAAAATAATAAATTAATATGCAATATAATCTTATAATAAATTTTAAAATTTATAAAATTAAATATTCGATAGTTGGGTTGGGTTCGACAGTTGGCTATACTCAACTCGGAATTCGACCATCAGTTGAAAAAAAAGTTTGAGAGACACGTCACCTGAGAGACACGTCACCTGACCACATCATGGGCAAAACCATATATTGTCATATTGGTCGGTTTGAGTTGGATGATTTGAACGAGTTAGGTCAATTTATGGGCACCCCGAACGATAATGGATATAAAGTGCTTAGTTAAGCATAAAAGTAAGTTGTATTAGACCTTTTTAACTTTATTATTTTAGGTTAAAAGTTAATTTTGTCCTAAATTTATAAACCCAATAAAACTAAAATGCCCCATCCTATTTTATGTGGAGGAGGTTATATATAGCACCTTTATGTGCAATAAAAACCACTTTTTTTTTCTTTCTCCTGCTTTCCTAACGTTTCCTCCCAACCCATTAGACTTCTACATTGTCTTTCTATAAGAAACACTTCCAACATTGATTAGAAGATCAATGAAGGTATGCCCACCTAATTTACTATAATGAGAGTTTTTGAGAATATATAATTGAAATTTATGTGATGTAGGATTAAAGTATCTGCGTCAAATAATGTGAAAAGTAATTAAAATAAAAACTACCTAAGGCAGAAAAGCAAAAATTGCAAGTGTAGGAAAAGAGCTGCAGTAAGGATCTTGGAGTTTGAAAGAAATTAAGAAAGACTATACCATGTATATCAAATTGGAGCTTACAATATCTAAGGAGTTCTAATACCATGTTTCAAGTACCATTCATCATAATCAACCAAGTTAACAAAACTATGAAAATGCAATAGAGGAGGTGACCATGGGTTACCTTAGTGGAAGAATTTTTACAGGAGCTCAAGTGATGGAAGAGAGTCCAGTTGTATGAAGATGATTGTGGTTTCAGGTCGGGTAATCTCTACTTTATCTATTTTAATAGCTCTAGCAACTTTACGTAAGTAACTTGGAGCTAAAATTTCATTTTGTAGCTAATTTGGGACCTTGTTATGTAGTAGTTGCATGTAATAAACTAGAACATCTATTTTGTTAGTTATTACATGCATTTTGTTAGTTGGTACATGTAATTGGTTAGTTGTTACATGTATGCAGTAATGAACTAAAAACAAAAAGAAATTCAATATTTATTAACACTATTTCATTATATTGGCAACTGTACATTTCTACAAAGCAAAAGCCGGTTGTAAATAAACGATAACTTGTTAGCATTGCGAAAGTTAATTACAAACAAAAGCCATTCACTTATTTGCTCCCTTAACAAAAAGGAAACCTATGAGCAAGTGGTCCAACAAATGCCATGTGAAGGGGCCATACCGAAAATGGGCCAAGCTAATTAGATGGGCTTGGCCCAATCCCAAATGGGCTGAGTCATAATGGCAGAACACACCAAGCATCGAGCTGAGGTGCACAACATACGAGACTGGGCTCGGTGACATTAACTGAGGTGGTATGTCCAAGAATATGAATATTAATAGTAGCGTGGCCAGCCAAGGAGCATTTACAGAGCAAGCGTCACCAAGATAAAAACATTAATGAAGCTGGCATGTCCGTACGATCCTACATTAATGAAAACCAACATGATCTTGATATCCCTGTTGGTACTCAACTACATTAGGTTGGTAAGAATTAGAGTAGAGCCATAAGTGGGTGGCGCCTTGCCACCAAAGTAGAGCCATAGGTGAAAGTTGCCTTTCCTCTAAAAGGACCACCAGGATGCCTTATAAAAAGGAAGCCTAATTCCTTAATGTACAAACACAATCTGATTACTAAAATTCTGTCAAAATACCTAGGGAACTTAGTACTTAGAGCTTGTCATCCCCATTGCTTATCAGACACTAACTTAAGTATATGAGGGACTTTCCAGCATATTCCCATTGGGTAGCCTCCCTTCTTCCTTCTTTTAAAGGAGCGATATAGTTAGGAAAATCCCCAAAGTGGCCTAATTCTTCTCGTTCTACACACGCCTACGAAATCATGTCCGTACATTAGGCATTATTTACCCAAAGAGCAAGCTAAAGCCTTGATGGAGGTTTTCATGACAATAATGCCACGAGCTATTTTAACAGGAAACGAGGACCACGCCCACCGCAGTTAACCGTGAGGCTCTCATTAGAAGAGCCCTTGGGAGAAGAACTCCCAATGCCAACTTGAAAATTGCCAGAAGAAGTAACCTACTCACGAGCCCCTAGGGTACTTAAGGAGAACTTTGACTGCAAGCCCTCTAGGGAACTTAAAGAGAACTTTGACTGCGACGTTGTCCTCAAAAGTAGGACAAACCGAAAAGAGTTGAGGTTCTCTGGGGACCTATCCACTAACCCTACTTCAATCAACCTAAAGGTGGATAACGACATAGGACATATCATCAAATAATTCACCACAACACCACTCGCATCTAATGATAAGGAGAGCAGCTATACCCCCTCGAAAATAGAGTTGAGCAAGAGGCATCCTAGAAGAATGTGCGAAGACTATTTGTCCTCTCATAAAAGTATAGATCTAATAAGAGAGTGGCTCTTGAGTAGACGACGAGCTGCCTCACAATGATGCCTTGGTGGTGACCCTCAATCTGTTTAGATTTGACATCAAATGAATCTTGGTGGACCAAGGAAGCTCAGCCAAAATCATGTATTACAGTCTCTTTAAGAAGCTCGACTGGGAGAAAAGGATATTACGCTAGCCCTCGCTCTCATCTAACCATTAGGAAGGGTAATGATATTGGTTGTAGCAAACTCGATCGAAGTCCTCATGGATTTCCTGGTGGTAGACGTACCCTCGGCCAACAATGGTATTGCTGAGTGACCATGGCTTCAAAGGTTGAAGGCCATCCTGTCCACCTACCACTAGATGATGACATTTTCTACACTGACTAGAAGACATGTAATCTACGGTGATCAAGTCGCCTCCAAGTAATGTTTCGTGGTGGCCCTAAAGACCTAGAAGCCGACTAAACAAATGTAGGTGGTAGAGGTGCTAGTCTTTTCATCCTCGAGGAGGTTGGAAATAAAGCATAAGACACGGTCATGGAAGACCTTAACTATATCCCTTAGATTAAACGGACCACGAGAAGTTCTTTTTGCTCAGCTTTACCACGGCCGAGTAGGAAAAGACATATATGGTGGTGAGACTCTTTTTCAACCTACATATATAAATACTTTATGATATGCTGGGAGTGGATCCATTCTTCATCCACCATGATTTAAATGTGGCCTAAATCTAGATGCCTACTAGGGTTACCATTAGACCACCATGGCTAAACACAACGAAGAGAAGACTGTGCTCACCACCCCAAGAGGGACCTACTGCTACAAGGTCATACCTTTTGGGTTAAAGAATGTGGGGGCCACTTTCCAACGAATGATCACGAAGATGTTTAGTAAATTGCTCTACTAGACAATGGAGGCTTATATTGATGCCATGGTTTTTAAATCCAAGTGGAAGAACAACCATTTAGCTGACGTCCAAGAGATATTTGACATTCTGAAAGGACACAAGTTGCGCCTAAATGTAACTAAGTGCGCATTCATGGTTAGATCAAGCATGTTCCTTAGATTTTTGGTCACACGTCAAGGAAGTAAGGCTAATCCAGACCAGATCTAAGCTATTTAATCGCTTCAAATGCGGAACAACATAAAGGAGGTACAAAAATTGTTAAGGATGGCTGCTGTGCTGAATAGTTGATCAGTTGGTCATTAGACAAATATCGACCCTTCTTCCAAATTTGAAAAAGGCGCTAAATTCAAATGGACAGAGCAATGCGATCAAGCCCTAGAACAACTAAAACCTTACCTAGCCTAGCCTAGCCCCTTCTCATCTCTACTCTCATAGTTAAGAAAAAGTTGTATCTATACCTCGTTGTATCCCCGCATGCAGTTAGTGCCATGCTACTATGATAAGCTGAGAAGCAATAGAGATCAATGTACTACATTGCCAAAACTCTAAAGGACTCTAAGGGAAGATAATTAACTTTGGAAAAACTGATATGCACTATGAGAGTAGTTTCAAGGAAGTTAAAGCACTACTTTCAGGCTCACACTATCATCGTCCTTATAAAATTTCCCTCAGGGCGCTCCTGGGAAAAGTGGACTTGGTTAGGAATATTTTTAAGTGGGTGGTAAAGCTAGGAGAGCATGATATGTGGTACCAACCGATAACTATGATTAAAGCACAAGTCTTGGTGGACTTTAATGTCGAACTCACTCGAGGAGCGACCTAGGTAGAGAACGAGCAACTTGGTACAGAAGTACCCAATGTATGAAGGACACCTATTAATGGAGTATAGAAGCTACACGTCAATGGTGGAGTAAACAACAAAAGGGATGGGGCCAAGATAGTCATAATCTCCTCAGAGGGGATCATTGTGGAATAAGCTCTTAGATTAGGCTTCAAAACTTTGAACAACAACGCAGAATACAAAGTGTTCTTAGCTTGTTTGAGGGCAACCAAGAATCTCAAAGTAGAGGAGTTAGAGGTTTATAGCGATTCCTAGTTAGTCATCAACTAATTGACCGAATTGTATAAGGCCAGAGGAGAAAGGATTGCTACGTACCTATAAAAATCTAATGAGGAGTTGAAAAACTTCAAAGTGGTGAAGATCGAACAAGTCGGCCGAGATAGCAGTGGCCACGTAATCTTCAATTTTTCATCTATCTAGGAAAGGTGCCGATTCCAATGTTGACGAGCTTAGGGGGTGCCTTTACCGGGCTGGCATTAGCTTATGATTCACTTCATCAAAGAATAGTAGTGTTGGACTACCTATCAAAATTAAGCATCGACCCAATCAGGGAGGAAAGCCTAATAGCTGATCTTGGCCCCAATTGGATGGACCCTATTGTGGCCTTTAGAATGACCAACGGCCAGAAGATAAAAGGGAGGCACATACGTTACGCCCAAAATTGGACAAATTTTGGCTCTATCCTCTGAACAAATTATATCGCAAGTCCTATATTGGTCTTTACTTACTGTGCGTGCATCCAAGCATGATCGAGGACCTCCTATTTGAGATTCAGGAAAGGATATGCGGAAGTCACACCAGAGGGAGGTCACTGGTGCACAGGGTCATATCCCAGGAGTACTAGTGGCCGTATATTCAAAAGGATGCTAAAAAATGTGAAAAGTTCTCGCCACACATTCATTAGCCAGTAGGGGACCTAAACCCACTGTCTAGTCAATGGCCCTTTGCACAATGAGGCCTCAACATAGTGGGGTCATTACCAAGGGCGATAAACAACTAGAAGTTCATGATAATGACCACTAACTACTTTACAAAATGGGTAGAGGCTGAATCCTTAACTAACATTAGAGAGGTTACTGTGCAAAAATTCATTTACAAGAATGTGATCACCAAATTCGACATACCCAAAGCTCTAATGTTGGACAATGGAACCAATTTGATGGAATAGTCCTCGGGGCATTTTTTGCCCAGCTTGGAATCAAATTCTACATATCCACCCTAGTTTACCCACATTGTAATGGCCAGGCTGAGGTAGTGAACAAAATCATCCTCGACGGGAACATGAAGAGATTAGAGGCAACGAAAGAAAAGTGGGTAGAAGAGCACCCAAGTGTACTATGTGTCTACTGCACTATACCAACAAGATCAACTAGAAAAGCTCCCACTCTATGGAGTATGGAACTGAGGTGTTGTCCGCTCGAAATAGCGCTCCCTACCATGGGGATCGAGGCCTACACCCGAAAGAAAACAACCAAGTCTTGTCAAAGGACTTAGATCTAGCTATAAAGAGATGAAAAGAAACTCCCTTGAGGGTTAAGGCCTACTAACAAGAGATGGCTACCAAGTATGAGAAAAATCTTCGCCCAAGAGAATTTTCTATTAGAGACTTGGTCCTCAGAAAGGTTATGGGGAATATAAAAATCCTAAGAGAGGGAAAATTGGGACCAAATTGGTGTTGGAGGCAAACTGCCAAGATCATTGATTTGTATATGATTTTTAAAAAAATAAAAATTAGACGGGTAATGGTCGAAACAGGCTCTACATAAATTTTTTTGATGTCGAACGATCAAAATAAAACTCGTGCCACCATAGTTAATTTAGATGAATACATTTCGGTCATTTCTTCAACTGCGAACTTTGATTCTCTGAGTTGAAGCTCCGAACAGATCTTCTATTGCATTTTCAATGCGATTTCTGAACGTAGTGTGAGTTACGAACCTTCGAGAATTGGTACTGGCAAAATCTGAACAACCTTAGTCTTGAAAGATAACTTACGAATTTAGCTCAGCCCACCTGCATATTTATAGGCTACAACAGGGACCTGTAGAGTAATCATAATATAGACTTCTAGTGTGACCCAAATACCCTTCTAGCAGTTTCTACAAATATGCAAACCTCTCAGCGATTTTTGCAATTATGAAAACCTTGCAGTGATTTCTATAATTTTCATAAAATACTAAATTACAATTCATACTACTAAATAATTGTAACTGCACTTCTATTCATAATTTCAAGACCAATTTGTATTGAGGTCCTGCTATTAAATACTTAACTCATCTCCACACATTAAAATTCTCGATACCTGCCAATTAAATTTAATTACTGACAATTTAATTTAATCGATATTTTTAAAATTTCTTAAGCCCTTCTGCTTAACTTATTTGACTACCAGATAATTAAATTCACCTATAGGGTTTGATCCGGTCAAAACTTATAAGTTTCCTTAATGGGGTATCATCAATACCGAATAATTGGGACGTGAATTCTGTTAACAATTAGTATTCACCATATAATTAATACTGCTATCCAACTCACCGAGACTATTAACCCATAAAAGATCTCATCATCTAATGAATCAAAACAATAAATATTAAATATACGCAAATAATAATTATTTCAGAATTAAGAGTATAAGCACTCATAATAACCTTGGAGTGTTAATTAATTTATATAGTCAGTATAAAATTAATTAACCCAACCCAATGTAGTCCTGTTTAATACACACAAAGTGTACTAGCAAAGCGAGTCCGAACAATAGATGAATCTATTATCTGTTCTCTGTAATCAAGATAGGCATACTAAAACTCTGTGCTATAGTCGTACCGATGGTTTGTCCAATTCTACCTAAACTGTAAACAAAAACTTATATTATGCAAGAACCTATAATCTGGTTTTCTGTGTGCAAGCCGTACTCTACACACCAGATTAAATACTGTACATAATAAAAGACATCTATGCATAACGTTAAAAAAATGATATTGCATTTATTTCTAATTAAGATTATCATAAAATAAAAAAATAATTTTATTAAAAATAAAATTAAATACTAAAACCAACAAAATCTATAATTTTTAATATACAACTTTGATAATCTCTCACTTATACTCAAAATCATACTGCTATATATCTGACTCCTATGCCCTCTACATGACTATCAAAAGTCTTAGTCGGTAGACTTTTTGTAAAAGGATCTGCAAGGTTGTCCCCTGATACAGTTTTAGTCATTGCAACATCATCCTTCTGTACAATTTCTCGTATCAGGTGATACTTACGCTCAATGTATTTTCTTTTCTTGTGGACTCTTGGCTTATTCGATTTTACAATCGCTCCGCTATTATCATAATAAATTGTAATAGCCGATTGAATTGAAGGCACCACATCTAGATCCAACAAGATGTTCTTGAGCCAAACGGCCTCCTTGGCTACTTTAGAAGCTACCAAGTACTCGGCCTTCATGGTGGTATCAACAATGCTGGACTGCTTGATATTCTTCTAACTTATGATTCCACCTCTCAAGGTAAATACATATCGTGAGATAAACTTACAAAAATCTTTGTCTGACTAGAAGTCTAAGATGTTCTTGAGTTCCAGTTTCTTGACGAACAGCTGATAAAAGTCGGGGATGACAAGTGAACTCTATATTTTGATGGCGCATCCAATCAATATGGCTATGGGATAGAAGTCTTTCTATTTCAAAGTTACCAACAATCTGGCTGAGTACGAAGCATGTTTAGCTAGTTTAGAGGCAGCCTTAGAATTAGGAGCAAGAAAGCTAGAAGTCATCGAAGATTTAGTACTAGTGGTTTCACAAGCGAGAGGAGAATGAAAAGTCAGGGACTTAACCTTGATTCTCTATCATCAAGAGCTAGAGAAGCTGACACCATGTTTCGAATCAGTGATCTTCACTCATGTGGTAAAACTACAGAACACGTTCGTCGACGCACTGGACACCCTAGCATCCATGATTGACATATCACCTAGAATCCGAATGAGGCCTTTGATAATAGAACAGAAAAGAAAATTAACATACGAGACGACGGCCGCAATCGAGGAAAGCACTAATGACCTTCCATGGTACTTTGACATTTAGAACTTCGTGGAGAAATGAGAATACCCCAAGTTTACTACAAAAAAGGATAAAAGGGTGATACAATGATTATTCGCACAATTTGTCATTTACTGTGGTAAACTATACAAACGAGGGCATTCTGGGGTCAACAAGCTGTGTGTAAACACTGAAAAGGCTAAGCATTGATGAAAGAGATCCACGCGGGAGTTTGTAGGCCACACATGAGCAGAAACATGTTAGCCGAGAAGATCCTACGACAAGAGTACTTTTTAATGACAATGGAGACAGACTGTATACAGTTAGTGTGAAGGTGTCATAAGTGCCAGATTTACGCAAACCTTATACACGTTTCTCTATCTCAGCTGTATAACCTGACGTTACCATGGCCATTCTCAGTATAGGGCATCGATGTGATCGAAAAGGTAACATCGAAGGCGTCAAGTGGGCACGAATTCATCATAGTGGCCATTGACTACTTTACCAAGCGGGTTGAAGCTACCTCCTACTCATTATTGAAAGCCTCCAATGTTGCTAAGTTCATCAAGAAAAACATTATTTGCCGGTATGGAGTTCCCCATGAGGTTATTTCAGATAACGGCTCGCATTTTTAAGGAGAGGTCTTGGATCTTTTTGAGAAAAATCCGATAGTGATTCACAAATCTTCACCATATCGGCCGCAAACCAATGGGGCAGTCGAGGCATCAAATAAGAATATCAAGAAAATCCTACAAAAGACGATCGACTCACATAAAGATTAGCCGGAGCATCTACCATTTGCACTTTAGGGATACAGGACGTCGATCAGAACTTCAACAGGAGCTACGCCATACTCTTTAGTATACGGGATGGAAGCTGTACTTCCCATTGAGGTGAAAATCCCTTTACTAAGAGTAGTAGTTGAGGCCAGTATTCCAGAGGCAGAATGGCAGAGGAACCAGATGAAAGAGTTGCTTTTGTTTGATAAAAGAAGACTCCAGGCTCTGTTTCATGTATAAGGATACCAAAGGAGGATAGCTCGAGCATTCAATAAGAAGGCCAAGACCTAGGATCTTAGAGAAGGAGATCTGGTTCTTAAAGAAATCAGAGCTCCTATCTTCAACCTGAGAGGCAAGTTCAAGCCAAATTGGTCCGGACCATTTCTGATCAAAACTATCATTACCCGTGGTGTAGTCATTATTATGGATTTGGATGGCGATGTGTTTTTCACTCCAGTTAACCTCGATCAACTCAAAAAGTACTATCCTTGAGGTAAAAATAAAGAGAAAGTAAAAGCTCGCTGAGTTGAAAATCCCAAAGGCAACTCAGGCAATAGTTAAAGCAGCCCGCAAGGCCTAAAACCCAAAAGGGCGACCTTGGCAAAAGTTAGAGCATTACAAAAGGAGAGTGTCAATACTTGAGTGAAAACCAAGCTCGAACTACGTTATGGCCTGATTCTATCTTTTTGGGATACGTAGGCAGCTTCTTTTAAAGAAGTTCAGTCACATTCTTTACTTTAACCATCATGAATCTGAGTAAGACCAATGCAAATTAATTTCTGAATTTTGGTAATAAAGTCATTTAATTGGATTTAAAAAAAATATTTGGATAAATTTAAACCATTTAAAACATAAAGCGAGAGTTTTTCATTGCTTTAATCAGAGTTACAAAGTTTTGAAAATAAAATGAAGGGCACGCAAGTCCTAAACTCTACAAACAAAATAAAATGGAAAGCTGTGAAATTTTCAAAATAAAGCAGAAATCCTCAAGTCTTTCTCCTCTTTGTTGTCTGTTTCCTTTCTTCTTTATCCATCTTTTCCCTATCCTGCATCAGCCATGTCTTGTACTCAATAGAAAGCTCGGGACATTGCAGCTCCTGCATTTCCATGCGTGAACGAGAAGGTCAGGCATCCTGATACAGCATTAAAAATGGAGCCCGCAGTGCAGAAGAGAATAGACGACCTTAGATACTGGGAAAGATAATCTGACTACGACCAAACTGTCGCATAATCCGATTGGGATAATAGAAAGTAGTCTGACGCAGACCGACCAGCAGAACACCAGGGTGATCCATAGTAGTCAGTCATGGCTGGGCTCTGCCACCAGGGGTACTACCAGGTGATATCAGGGCCAATTAGAGAAGAAAGGTACTGTCGCCAGGCTGCCTCAGTACTACATATCTGATAATAGGGTCGGTAAAGGAAATTTGTAGCACTGTGTCTATCAGTAGATAGTTTTTGTACAAGATTTACCTTCTCCATCAACCAGATCTACTGCAAAAAGTTAGATTAGTGAGAGAAGAGCTTTGTAGTATGACACAAGTCTGATAAAGAGAAAGGTTTGAATTTACCTGAAGGAGCAAGGGGCTGCCAGCAAAAGTAGTAGTCTCACCTTGATAAACATCATCTAGGCCCAGTAGTGTCTCAACTAAGACGAGTGGTACAAAATCCTTTCCCATCCACATCTGACCCACAACGTCAACCAAGGCACAGCTAACTCGCCTGTCAGAAGGAACAAGAAGATACCGAGCAAGAAGACAGAAATAATGAGCATAACGTCGCCGCAACTGAAAGTCAAGGTCACTAAGGTCACCAGTAGGATAGAATTTTTCAATGATCTTGAGTATGTCAAGACAGTCATCCTGTGCCAGAAGGGAGGCCTCCATCCTAGATAGACCACAAAGCTGTATCACCTACTGACGGGTTGAAAGAAAGAAAGTAGGAACCACAACGGAGCTTCGAGGAGCCAAATCCAAAATAGCAAGAAATTTCTCCACAGTGGGGCATAGCTCTTCAAGGCCAAACCAGAAGATGTGGGATTGCGAGTCCCATAACTGAGCAGCCGCTTTCAGTAGAGGCCCTTCAATCTTTATGGTCATGAGAGGAAAGAAGGAGTTGATACTGAAAGGGGCAAAGTTTAAACATTTGATATGGGAGAATGCCTCAATCCATGAAGAAGTGGGGTAGCCATCTGGGTCAGAACAACATAAAATGGGGCTTCTAGGGCTGTATTTGTAAGGCATGAAAAGGCTAAAAATCAAAAAAGCAAAAAAAGTACAATTAAAGTGGCGAATGCCACCTTGAAAAGGCACCGTACAGTGACATCAGCTCTTTGACCAGGCGACCGGCACATTCGATCCTAGCAACCTCCATGTCATGCTAAGTGGAAGTGGCAACCGCCATGCTATATAGTGGCGACCGCCAGGTTTGGACGTGGCGGGTGTGTATCAGTTTTGCAGTTATTGTGGTTTGTGTAAATTTTGACATTTGTATCATGCATCAAAGACAGTTGAGCAGTAAATGAAAATAAACTACACAAGTAGATGATCGAAAGCCAATAAATGGCATAAAAGTCCATAAACGCATCAGAAAGTGATAAGATGTATCAGAGTGAAAATTGGGGCATCCAGGCCCAATAAACAATAATAGGGGCATGCAAGCCCATAACAGTATCAAGCTGCGACACGCAGGCCCATGAAAATCAAAAATAAATAAAGTGTATCTGAAAGTAAAGGGGGAGAGCTCTCTCTCTTAGTGGTGCCTCGGGTGGACCCGACGGGAAGACGAACCAGCTTCCTGCGAGCTGATATCCTTAAAAAGTCTCTCAAAATCATCACCATCATCACTACTGGAGGAGGAGGACATGACTCTGGATTAGCTCCGAGCAGAAGAAATGGATCCTCTAGAATGAGCCCTAGGGGAAGCAGCATGGGACCCATGGTCTTGAGATGAAGTAGGAACAGGAGGTTGAGCAGGAGCCTAAGGCGGAGCAACAACAGCCACAGATGGCTGTCAAAAGAGATAAAAAGTAAGAAAATAGTATGGAAAGGAACCGAGACCAAAGAAAAAGACGCTCACTGATAGAGGGATAAAAGGAACCCCAGCTACACGCAGAGCAGCATCCTGCTAACGAATCAAAGTCCGCATGCCACTCACTACAAACATGAGACGATCTAGCCAAGCTTGATTCGCCTGTCAAAAGGAATAAAGAACTAAGCAGTCTAAATAGAAAGCAGAACGGAAAGTAGTGAGGAAAAGAACGAACTTGAGCATATACTGGCTAAAACTCTGAAATCGGAGGAACCAGAATGGGGATATTGAAAGGATACCAAGCAACGATGGTCGGCACAGTCCAAGGTATCTCGGTAGCTCTAACTCTAACTCCCCCAACAACAACAACGGTAGCTCCAACTCCAGCATTAGCAGTTGCACCAACACCTGCTCCCTCATCCTCTGGCATCCGTCTCCTCCTCACACCACCTGGGGCAGCCGGGCTAGGTCCTAGTGGTCCCAGCAAATGGACCCGGGCCCACGTGGTATAGTCTCCCTTGGCCGCCAGTAGCTCTAATGCGTGAGTCCCCATCAGCTCTAGGAGTAAATCGACTCGGCCAAGATGATTGGTCCAGCGCATGCAGGCTGGAGGGACCACTGGTATCCAAAAGTGATCAAGGCCAAGCGATTGGCGGACCACTCACTCCCCAAGATAGTACTCTTGGCCAAAAGGGCCCTCCATCAAAACACGCCTCGCAGTGGCATCTCGGCTACACATCAGATCTGCGCCAGCCCGATCCTCTACTCCCTGTCAGACGTCCCAGTAGACCTGCAGCAATTTAAAATATAGTGCAATGCAATGAATGATAAGCAATGAATATGGTGCAGTATAACAGTCAGTGTACAGAATATGGAAATCAGTGTACATAGCAGAAAAGAATAGAAATAGTACAGTACAGTACAATATGATACATACCTGGTCGGGAGTCAGCCGGTCCAAAGATGCCCGGAAGTGATCAATATCCTTCCCCCCATCCTTCTTCCCCTTTAGCCCTCGGGACCACCGGGCTGCTCGGGGAATGAGTGACGGGTCTAGAGAAGAGTTCGCCGGGACGTGAAGCCTGAGAAACTCATAAATCCACAACTGCAAAGAAGAAGATGTCAGCCAACAAATAACAAATAATAAAGAATGGAAAGGTGCAGAAGTTAAAACATACCTCCCAAACCCGCCAGAGGGTGGCGAGGGCAGCTCTTCCCCAGTCGAACGAAGCAACCCGGTCAAGGCGAGCCAGGGAACCCAAGTAGTACAAATGGATGGTATTCTCCTTGTTCGAAAATAAGGAGGTACGAAATATATACATCAAAAATCCTCGGGCAACCCGCTCGAAGTGGCGGGGTTCAGTGCACTGGAAATGTCTGAAGCGATCAAAAAACCATGTGTATCTGACTCGGTCGCGGTCCATCTGTGTGGGAATAGCTCCAAGAAAGTACAGCAATGCGTCGGTGGATCGAACAGCAGACGGGTTAAAAGGGATAGGCGTGCCTCCGACCCGGATGCCGGTGATCAACGCAAAGTCAACAGGCGTCAGAGTAGCCTCAAAGCTGGTGAAATGAAAGGTATTGGTGGTATCCCCCCACCACTCTGCTAGGGCCGTCAGCCAGACCCGATCATTACTCATCCTACCCAATAGGGGTTTGAATTGAGCAAAATCGAAGGCATCAACATAGACCTGGCTAGGAGCAGGGAGGGCATCATATCACTCAAATACCTCCTCCGAGGCATAGCCTCTGAAGCCTTTGACATAATGACCAACCTGAAAAGAAGCAAACGGGCAAAGAATATATAAAGAACATATAGAGCAAGCAAAGTGAAAAAAAAAATATGAAAGCATAACCCTAGGTTCTTGTGTAAGTGATGATGATTCGGTTCTTTCAAGCCCTAGAAAATTAGGCACCATAACCCTAGGTTCGTGTGTAAGTGACAACCCTTCGGTTCTTTCAAGCCCTAGAAAACTAGGCACCCTAACCTAAGGTTTGTGTGTAAGTGATGACCTTCTGGTTGTTTCAAACCCTAGAAAACTAGACACTCTAACCCAAGATTCGTGTGTAAGTGACGACTCTTTCGGTTCTTTCAAGCCCTAGAAAACTAGGCACCCTAACCCAAGGTTCGTGTGTAAGTAACGACCATTCGGTTCTTTCAAGCCCTAAAAAATAGACACCCTAACCCTAGGTTTGTGTGTAAGTGATGACTTTTTAGTTCTTTCAAGTCCTAAAAAATTAGGCACCATAACCCTATGTTCGTGTGTAAGTGGCGACCATTTGGTTCTTTTAAGCCCTAGAAAATTAGGCACCCTAACCTTAGGTTCGTGTATAAGTGACGACCCTTCGATTCTTTTAAGCCCTAGAAAATTAGGCACCCTAACCCTAGGTTCATGCGTAAGTGACGGCCCTTCGATTCTTTGAAGCCCTAGAAAACTAGGCACGCTAACCCTAGGTTCGTGTGTAAGTGACGACCTTTTGATTCTTTCAAGCCCTAGAAAATTAGGCACTCTAATCCTAGGTTCGTGTGTGAGTGATGACAATTCGGTTCTTTCAAGCCCTAAAAAATTAGGCACCCTAACCCTAGGTTTGTGCGTAAGTGACGACCATTCGGTTCTTTTAAGCCCTAGAAAACTAGGCACCATAACCCTAAGTTCGTGCGCAAGTGACGACTTTTTGATTTTTTTAAGCCCTAGAAAACTAGGCACCCTAACCCTAGGTTTGTATGTCAGTGATGACCCTTCAATTTTTTCAAACCTAGAAAACTAGGCACCCTAACCCTAGGTTCGCGCGTAAGTGACGACCCTTCAGTTCTTTCAAGCCCTAGAAAACTAGGCACCCTAACCCTAGGTTCGTGCGTAAGTGACAACCCTTCAATTCTTTCAAGCCCTAGAAAACTAGGCCCCCAAACCCAAGGTTCGTGTGTAACGGACGACTGTGGCGTTGGGATTTTAGGTTTTTTGAAAAATCGTCAAAAATATGAAAATTCAAAGATGTTTGAAAATATTTTAACACCTTGAAAATCAATCTTTAAAAATCTACTTTTTATTGAAAATAGAGTCACCACTTAGTTTTAAAAAAAAAACAAAAATGGTTATTAATCTTGAAAATGTTAACCAGAGAAAAAAGGTTCGGGGGCTAAGGTACGAATCGGGGAAGGTGTTAGGTATCCCGTTCACCCAACCATAAGGTTGGCTTCTACTAATCATCATTGATTCTTTAATAGAATTTCTCAAATGCATACAAATAAAGAAAAGAGAGGTAAAGAGAGAACATCCAAAATCAAATATGAAAAATATATAACATATATACATAATAATCTAAATTAGAACAAATAAATGGATGAATTCTTAAATCCTACGGCATGCAATTTCTAACTAAAGAATACATAGAACATACCCACATACAATATTTACAAAACTAAACTAGGATGGTTTGAATAAAAGAACAAAAATATGGTTAAAAATGTTAAAATTACCTAAAAATAAATTGTTAATAAGCTAAATTATTAAACAAGCACTTTAAGAAAAATAACCAAAATATGCATATTACAAAGAATGATTTAAGTTAACATTTAAAGAAAAACAAAATGTAAAAAAGTGCATAAAAGTCAAAAGAAAACTTATTAACAAAAAAAATAAAATGAGGGTTTTATAACAAAAGAGAGTTTGCGAATTTAAAAAAAAAAATAAAATGAAGAAGAAGTTTGTAAAAGAAAATGATGCTAAATGCAAAAGTTAGAAAGTGTTTATTTTAACTATTAAAAAAATTCCAATTATCCACATTTCATATTTTTAAACAAAACAAAAGAAAAAAAGAAATGGGAGAAAATTGTACTACCATTTAAAAGTGCAAATTAGCTTGAAGTCTTTTGTGATTTTTGGATTTACCAAAGATAAAAGAAATACTATATAATAAAAATAAAGAAAAATAGAACATTAGCATTAATAAGAAAAGGAAAGAAATACTGGTAATAATAAAAAAAAGAAAATAAAACTACTAAAAGAACATTTAAACTAATATTTAAAAGAAAATGACATTAATATCACAAGAAAAAGAAAAATAAATAAAAAAGAATGTTAGTAAAAAAAATTAAACTAATGTTACAAGAAAAAGAAACGAAAATAAATGCTAGTAAAATTAAACTAATACTAGAAAGATAAAAGACATCAAAGACAATTATTTAACGTAAATGTGAAATATAGTATTAATTACTACATTCACATAAATGTAAGTACATTATTATAACAATTAGTAATATTAATTAGTTGTAATTGCAAGCATATTTTAGTACTAAATTGATGGAGTAATACAAATAAGAAAAAGAAGGACAATATACTTAGTGTGAATGTGTGGACAAGTTAATAATTAAGAAAGTAAAGTAAATATCTAAATTACATAAAGTAAACAGGATTAGCTATATAAATGGAAGGAATATGCAAATTGAAATTGAATTTTTAACCCGGTCACTCCAAAAGAAAGGAATTGGAGTTAGAAAGACCGGGAATCAAAACGAGGTACCTGAATCGTGGAATCCTCAAATTGAAAAATGTGCTTGTAAAGACCCGGTATACTTTAAATTTTTAGTTAATTATTAAATTAGTAAAAAAAATGGTTTCTGATGATAAAATACCGCTTTGGTATGCGGTTAGGCCTAGGAATATAATTCTACGATAAATCTTATGATATCAGAAAATTGTGGCTTATTTAGTTGAAGTTAATTTTAAATTAAAATGGGTGGATTTACTAATATAATTGTAATGACATGTTATATTATTAGAGGACATCTTAGAGGCAAAAAAAAAAGTAAACAATTAACAAACAAAAAAAAGGAGGGAGAGGGGGAAAATACATCTCAGTCGAAGCTGAGATGTCTCTGGAAGAGAACCGAGTGAGGAGAAGTCGAGAGAGGGATCTAGAGAGATCGGGAGAGAGAGGGAGATCGATATAAGAGAGACCCAAAGGTCCCTCCCAAAGACAGAGCATGAAGCGCGTCACCATCGTGCCACTCACCCCACCACCACGATCGCCGACGCCGCCATCCCTGCCGGCGACCACACCCGATCCTCTCTAATGGTCAGCGCGCGTATCCTCCCTTTCTCCTCTGTTTATTTATTTATTTATTTCTTCCTGCACCCTTCCACCATTTTTGGAGCACCGATCTCTCAAACCCATGCTTCTCCCTAAAAATTGGTGCCTTATATTCCAAATCAGACGCCACCGACGAGGATTCAAGCATCGCACAATGAACTCGGCGTTGAGCTACCGAGGAGCCGAAACCATGGGGAGGCCGAATCTCTTGATGGCTGAAACCTAGGGCTTCCGTGACTGGCAAAATTTTGAATTGGGTTTCTCCAAGACGGAGGATTAAGACTAATTTTAGTGCTTTGATATGATTTGCGTCGAATTTGAAAAAAAAAATTTATTTGAACTTCAATGGTTGGGCTGATTAAGTGAAATTCTAACAAAGCTTTGGGACTTGTTTAAGTTAAATTCCTATGAATTGGTTGCTAAGTTGATGTTTCGAGTTCTAATTGTAAGATTAAAACAATAAAACTTCATTGCTGCGGATGAGAGAGTTAAAAGCTTTAGTTTAGTTCACTAGTTCATTACAGATATGATTAATTCTCAACAATGAGATGGAATTGTAATTATTAATCCTAGGCCAAAAGAACTAGAATTATAAACTTAGCTTCAATCCCAAAAAAAAATCAGTGAGTGAATTCATGATACAGAGGTGATATAGCTAAAGTCAAGCCATTAAAAAGTTAACAAAACAACTTAATTTGTTAGCTTGAAAGATGAATAAATTGAAAGGTTTAAACTATGACTTGAGAGTTATATTGTAAAAGCTTATATAAAATTCGAATTCTTAGTTGAGAAATGAACATTAAACCTGAACTATGATTTGATTAGTTGAAATTTTACGAAAAAGTGCCTAAATAATACTTGAAGTAAAAAGGATTTGGTGTTGAGATTAGACACTAGTCCGCCCCATTGCACTCTTTTTTAAAAGATGGTGAAACCGCAATACTTGTGATTAATAAGTTTTTAATTAAGTTGACTGAATTTAAATTTGAACTCATGAAAATTGAATAAAGATAGTAATTGGTTGGGTAATGATAAATTCGTTATTTAATCTAATAAAGTAAAATTGGGTGAAAGTTAAACATAAGATTGGTGAATGCTAACTTGATCTTTGTGATTTGATAAATAATTAGTTATAATTAGAGCTCTACTAAAAATGGTATGATGCAAGGACAAATAGGAAGGAATTCTTGTTGTATAAATGTGAAACATGATTGGGAGGATATGGATTGAGAAACGAATGTAGAAATAATAAATTATGGAAATTTTCGTAACATTCTTAATCTAATAAACCACGGATTTGTAAAGTTTACCATCTAAAGGGAGGCAAAGAAAGGAACTCTAGTTGGAAATGCGATAAAACTTTTGATGTTATGAGAATAAAATATAATGAGTACGTTCAAGTTTATTCATGATATATTTTACAATTTACTGATTGATGGATCGTAAAAGGTGGATCAAATTTGACAATTTGTTTCATGAAGGTAAGGACATGTTGGATGAAGTCCTTAAATGTGTAATTTGTGAACATTAACTTGGGCTACATGATTCCATAACTTTGAGTGGTAAGTGAATTCAAATTAAGACTTGGTGATCTAATGAGTAATTAATGATAAACCCGTGCTTATTAATATGAGCCTTGAATTGGGTAATAATAATGTTAATGGATGGAAATCATTAAATGGAAATGAACTAAAGTTAAATGATTAAGAAGGCATTGATGTACGAGTATGAGACATGATTTGAAACTTATGGTTGAGAATTATATGAAGTGATATCTAGATTAGGTGACTAATGAAATGGGTGAAAGGTATCGATTTATATTGATGAAGATTTTAATTATGTTCTTAATCTAATGTAGTTATAACTAAATTTTGGAATTGCTGGTAGAGTCTTATGATTTGTTAGTTTAAAATGGATGATCTACATTGAGGATTTAATTTGAGAGATCTTGGGAAATTTTAGAATGTTTAAATGTTTATGGCTCACATACTGAAAGTTTAAAATCATATGGTTTCGAGTTTATAAGAATTGGGCACAAATTGAATGAAGGAACTGTAGAGATTTGTTTCTTGGGAATCCAGGAACTGAGTTTATTAAATTTATAACAAAAAGATGATGATATAAGGGTTGATTTTGGAGTTATGATATGGGAATTGAAAACGGAATAAAACAACGGTTTGTGAATGTGAAACGAGGTTATGTGATTGTGAAATTGGATTGGGGAGATGAACTCCCAGTTGTTAATGAAAAATGATGATCAATCAAATATTGAACTAAGAATGATTGATGTGGATGTGATTAAGTTGGGTTTGACTAGTTCCGTGGTGAAAGACTAAAAACTTGCGCAAATAGGGTGCCCTACCCATCGGGTTAGTTCCCGAAAAGATATGCATGGGTTGCCTACCCGTCGGTGTTCCTTAGGAAAATCAAAAAAGGCGGTTGTCATGGTGAGTTATAAAGTTATCTATTACCCAATGGCTTCGCGTAGCCTATTGGAGGAATAGAAAAGGGTTTTTATAAGCTGCACCCGACGTTGGTTCAATATTTGATTAATGAAATAAAATAGACATACGAAAATTGAACTGATGAATAAAAATAAGTATCAAGTTTAGTAAGAATGTCAAATGAAATTGAATAAAAGAGGGGTTAAGAGGATGAGTCTAGAGCTTTGAAAGTTAAGCAAGATGAGTGAATCAAAGCTACCTTTAAAGATTATGACAAACAAATGTGTGCTAGTAAGTTGGTAACTGATTGAAGAGAACTGATTAAAGAGAAGACGAAAATGAAAGGAAGAAATAAATAAATAGAGGAAAAAGAAAGAAAAAGTATCAAATGGGAAGAAAAGAAAGGATAGTTTAAAGATTTAATAAGAAGCGAATAATGAGCCTAGTTAATATGAAAAGGGGAATGATTAATGATAAGTAAGTGGAAGTGTCACAAATTTTAAAAGTCAAAGAAATTGAAATGTCTTCAAAGTTTTCAACAAATGATGTGTGTGAGAGATAGAAAACAAGTAATAATAATAATACCTGAAAGTTATTGTATAATATTCAGCTCATTCATACTTCACAAATCATGCATTACACTTTCTTTAGTCTTTATCCTACGAACTTCGGATCACGTTGGTTGCATCAAACATTTTACAGGTTTAAAGAGGAAGAAGGAGATGCGACATGAAGTCAGGTTAGAGATTAAAGTATATGAAGTCGGACAGATATTTGTTTGTAAATTTGAAATTTTAAAGTGAAGCATTTAGTATTGTGGAATTTGTAATGTTATTGGTAAATTCACGGTTGACTGTAATTATTATGGAAAATGAATTAAGTCTTAAATGTATATTGCATATATGTCTTTTAATCTTGTGGACTTTCACTTGGAAAAACGTGTATATATGTAATAAAATGGAGAAGGCAACTAGTAAGTAGCTTTGACTGTGGTTTGAGACTTGTGATCCAGGCAGTGCCTGTGTATAAATTGTTATTTGAGATTGACTGGTCTACAGGAAAAATTTGGGATAGTCCGAAAAACAGAAGAAATTCTACCAAAATTTTTAAGAATTTTACGTAGAAATTTTTTTTTGGAGTTTAGGAAAGGAACTTCTTTTGAAACAAATTACATTCAAGTGTTTTTCTTTAAAGGAGGTTCAAACCATAAATATGGTTTTATAGAAAAAGTCTCTTCTGTTATTCGGTAACGTTGAGTTTTCAAGTAGAATTCACGTGACCCGAGGGTCGGGGCGTTACAGTGCTTCAATCATCAGATGGTGATTCCAAGCTAGGGCTTTAAATACATGTATTGAAGGTTTGGGACTCGGTATTTCGGCAGGGCTTCGGCGTTGGGGCTCGAAATTGCTCGGCGTCTCGGCAGAGCTTCACTCTCAAAATCTCTCCCTCATTTTCTATCCTTGAAAATGTACCAGATGTACGGTATTTATAGAGTTATTCAGCCAATGAGATGTTGCCACGTTTTAGGGACACGTCAGGCCATTTGGAGTTGGCGGTCGCCACAATGCAAGTTGGTGATCGCTATGTTTTTGAAGAGTTTCACAAAGTTCTAGGGCGGTCGCCATGATTAAAGCTGGCGGTCGCCACTTTTGGGCTAGGGTTTCCACAAAGTTCTATGGCGGTCGCTGTGATGGAAGTTGGCAGTCGCCTTACTTGGGCAGCAAGTTTGAATGGTTCGTCAAAATTTTATTATTTTGAAGATTTTGGGTTTAAATACCGAGCTTGGATCACTTTTTAAGGATCGTACCGAGGCACTATTCCATCTGTTTTTATCTTTGAATTCACTTAAGATTTGGCGGGGTCAAATTGGGGTGTCTACAGTTGCCCCTCTTTGATATAACTTGCCTAGTAATGCGTAAAGCGAGTTCTATCAAAGACCTAGAGACAACAACCATTTGACCGAGCCGTCAATCTTAGGTCACACAAGTATACATATGATGTTGATCGTACTAGAATTTTTATCGAGTTGCCTACGTTCCCCTTTGCCAGCGATCAGACCAAAGCGTAGTTCATGAGGCAAAATGCAAGGATGCAAGATTAAAAATATGATGTATGACAAGCATAGTGTAATGTAGACATGTATAACGTGAGTCAGTTTAAGGTCATGAGAAGGACCGACGAGTCAGTTTAGGGTCGTGAGGAGGATCGACGAGTCAGTTTATGGTCGTGAGGAGGACCGACGAGTTTAGGGTCGTGAAGAGGATCGATTAGTCAGTTTAGGGTCCTGAGAAGGACCGACAAGTCCGTTTAGGGTTGTAAGGAGGATCGACGAGTCAATTTAGGGTCGTGAGGAGGACCGACGTGTTAGTTTAGGATCGTGAAGAGGACTGACGAGTCAGACATCAAATTGATAAGTCGAGTTAAGACCTAAAAATTCAAGACGAGGTGCGAGATAGAGAATAATTAAAAATCAAGTTACAGCTTAAAATTAAACTTTATCGGGAATAATAACTGCGAATTAATAGGTCGTGTTTAGGACCTAAAATTTCGAGACGGGACGTAAGTTAAAAGTCAAGTTGGAGCTTAAAATTAAAATTTATCGGAGGGAGAAAACACTTTAAAAAGATAGGAGTTTAAAAACTCACCAAATTATTTTTAGAATTATTTAAATACGCAAAAAATTTCTCGAAGTAAGAAACTCCGAGATTATAAAATTACTTTTAAAAAGCTCTAAAGATCACATAATAATATTTTATGTTTACTGAAAATTAATTTTGCTAATAAAGCAAAAATAATAATCTGCATTAATAAAATAGATACACACAAAGAAGACAAAAACATATATAAAGAGCCCCAAACAGCACTTTTCGTACCCAGAGATATCATAATAGCCGACTAACACAGGGCCGCCAACTTTGTGAGTTGGCGGTCATCAAAATTAGAATGACATGACGGTTAACGTGTAAGCGGTCGCCTAAATAAAACCCTTTTGACATGGTGGCCGCCGGGTAAGAACCTTTCCATCATGGCGGTCACCGTGTGGCGTTTCAAGAAACCAACGGTCCCTCACTTTGGAGTTGGCGACCGCCAACTCCAGGCGCACATCCGGCCTTTTAAGGCGCGCGAGGTGGCTCATTTGTTTACTTCACACTCTCTCTCTATCTCTCTCGCTCTCTCAGACTCTCTCTCCTCTCTCCCTTAGCTTCCCCTTGCTTTATTGCCTTTGTTTCTTCACCTTTAGTCTTTTCTTGCTTTTACACGATGTTTACCCTACTTTTTATGATCCCATTCCTTTTCATGGTGGGCGAGGGCCAGGGGAATGGGGATTTAGGGGCTCGACAGGGCCCCTCTGCTACTGGGAGCTCCTCCATGGGGACTCTCAAGGGTACGCTCACTGGTATTCCTGCTGGCAGGGTTACTACCACGCAGCCCACTGCTGTGATGGACGCCCTCGTTCTCGAGGCATAGCATGCCTCCCGACAGGTTGCCGAGGAGGAGGCACGAGCAGCTGCTGAGGCACAGGCTGCCGTGGATGCTACTGCTGCGGCTGCTGTGGCTGATTTCTTGGATCCCGACACTGGAGAGGGTCATCAAGTGCCCTTCGATCCTCATACATACGCCCCACTACCTCACTGCGTGGTTCCTCGTGGGATGAGACGCTACGAGCCTCCTACTGATGCGGTTGTTGCTGACATTTTGCTCCGAGAGCCTGACCATCATATGTCTCGCTGGCGTCCATCGGTTTGCACCATGTCCATACTGTTTTAATACCAAGGCATATTATATCTCAAACATAGACGCATGCCTAGGATTCCCCATATGATAATGATGTGATCTGATTATGATGATGAATCATGATTTTTTTTAATTTGATGAATGATTCTAATGATGTGAATGATAATTGATGGGATTTAAACTTAGTTTAGGTACTTTTGCAATGAAAATTAAAACAGTAGTGACACTTTAGGATATGAACAAACGATAAAATGGGTAATTATTTTAAAGTTAAAAAGGCTTGAATAAAAATTAGGGTTTTTTTGGCATGAAACCTAAAGGGGTGACTTTCGGAAAGTTTAGAGATAATTATGTCAAAATCCAAAAATTTGGAGCAAAATTTTCACAAACTCTAGAAATTTCGTGGGCACTTTTCAAAAATAAATTAGAATTTTTTTAGGAAGATTTTTTAGAAAATCCTAGGAATTTGAAGAAAATTTTGAAATTTTTTAGAAAATCCTAGAATTTTAAAAAAAATCTGGAACTTTGAGAAAAATTTTAAGAGATTTTTAGAAAATCCTAGAAATTTTGAAAATTTTTTTTAAAATTTTCGAAATTTTTAGAGAATCCTAGAAATTTGAGAAAATTCTCGAACTTTGAGGAAAATTTTAAGAGATTTTTAGAAAATCCTAGAAATTTTGATAAAAATTTTGAAAAATTTTGAAAATTTTTAGAGAATCCTAGAAATTTGAGAAAAATTTTAAGAAAATCTTGAAAATTTTTAGAAAATTTTAGAAATTTATTTATTTATTTTATTTATTTATTTATTTTTTAAATTTTTTTTAAGATTTGGGTAAATTTTCAAAAATTTCTAAAAAATGAATCGTAAGAGGTTGAGGTAAAAAGGGGCAAAATACAAAGATTTTTTTATTTTTTATTTTTTATTAATATTTTTATTTTTGAGATGAATGGTTGACACAAAATGATAGAAGTTTGCCTGATGCGTCAAGGCTTTGGATTACTAGGATATGCAGGCGTTACGAGCCTAGGGTTAAGGTGCCTAATTTTTTAGGACTTGAAAAGAACCGAAAGACCATTACCTAGGGTTTGAATGATTTGCTTTATTTATCAGGACTTGCATGTCTCATGTGTTTGATCTGCTGTTTATGTATCCTTTGTCTGTCTTCTTTTTATAAGCTGGTCACTACGTTCGAGGCTTCGACGGTTTAGCCTTCGGGGAGGTGTTTGAGTGGTATGATGCCCTCCCTGCTCCTAGCCGGGCATACATTGATGCATCCGGCTTTGCCCGCTCATACCCCTATTGGGTAGGACGAGCAATGACGGGGCATGGTTGACTATCTTGGCTGAGCGGTAGTGGGATACCACCAACACCTTTCATTTCACCACCTTCGAGGCTACCCTAATGCCTCTGGATTTTACGCTTATTACTGGCATCCGGGTTGAAGGAGCTTCCATCCCGTTTAATCCGTCCATAGCCCAATCGACCGACGCACTGCTGTACTTCCTCGGGGCCGTTCCTACTCCGATGGGATCGCGACAGAGTTAGATATACCTAGTTCTTCGAGCAATTCAGACATTTTCAGTGCACCGAGCCTCGCCACTACGAGTGGGTCGCCCGAGGCTTCTTGATGTATATGTTTGGTACCTCCTTATTTTCGAACAAGGAGAATACCGTACATTTGTATTACTTTTGCGGACTTGCTCGACTTGACCGGGTTGCCAGTTAAGACTAGGGAGGAGCTGCTCACGCCACCCTCTATAGCTTTATGCAGACATGATCCGGTTCCCACAAGAGCTCAGCATTGGGGGATACTGGAGGGTTTGGGAGGTATGATTTAGTTGCTGCTCTTTTTTTTTTCATTTATGTCATATGTTATTACCTGCTTGCTGACGTCTTCTCTTTTACAGTTATGGACCTATGAGTTCCTCGGGTTTCTTGCCCCGACGAACTCATCTACAGACCCTCTAGTTTTTCCCCGTGCAGCCCGATGGTCCCGAGGGCTGAAGGGGAAGAAGGTCGGGGGGAAGAACATCGACCGGTTTCGGGTTTTGCTGGACCGGCTGACTCCTGCCCAGGTATCTTTATTTACTGCTTATTATTATGTACACTACTTTCTTCACTACACTGCCTACTGCACTGTTTACTGTACTGTTCACTGTGCTGTTCACTGCACTGTTCTTTGCACTGCTCACCGTACCATTCACTGCACTGTCTTGATTGATTACTATATATTGTACTGTTCACTGTAATCTGCAGGTTTACTGAGACATCTGGCAGAGAGTAGAGGATCGGGCAAGCGCAGATTTGATGCGCAGTTGGGATATCACTCCCAGGCGGATCTTGCTGGAGGGTCCATTTGGATGGGAGTACTATCTAGGAGAACGAGTGGTTTTCCAGTCGCTCGGCCTGGATCACTTTCGGATCCCAGTGGTTCCTCCAGCCTATATGCATCGAACTGAGCAGCTGAGCCGGGTCGATCTTCTCCTCGAGCTGGTGGGGACTCCCGCTACTGAGCTGCTGGTGGTGGAGGGAGATTACACTTCCTGGGCCCAGGCCCATCTACTTGGTCCATTAGGACCCGACCCGGTTGCCCCAGGTGATAGGAGGCAAGGACAAGCACCAGAGGCTGCTGATGTTGGTGCAGTTGGTGCTGCTGGAGCAGCTGGTGGAGTGATAGGCCCAGAAATTCCCTGGGAGATCCAGACTGTGGCTTATGGCTTCCCTTCTCCCTTCCTATTCCAATCCCGCCAGTTTCTGAGTTCAGAGCAGAGATTTGCCAAATATTTCCTTATCCTTACTCCCCTCTTTTATTTTTTTTCATTTTCTGCTTTATTTATCTTACTGTCTTTTCCTTTTCCTTCTATAGTTTAATCAGGCATGGGTGGACTGTCTGCTGCTGATACTTACGGGTCAGAGGGCACTGATCTGTCAGCTTGGCACCACCGTACGAGCAGCTGGCATCGCTTTCACTCCTGCAGCCATAGTAAGTATTCTCATGGATCTTTCTAAAATTCCTGCACTTTTTTGTACTCTGTTCTGATTCTGGTTTTCTTCTAACAGCCTCTGGTACCAGCTACCGGTGTAGTACCACCACGAGCTACTGCTCCTTCTCTTGCTCCTGCTCCAGCCCGAGGTCGTGGTTCTCGTGTTGCCTCCTCCAGAGCTTGCTCCTGAGGATCTATCTCTTCTGCTCGGAGCCGTTCTAGAGCCATATCTTCTTCTTTCGGCAGTGATGGAGATGACTATATTGAGAGGCTCTTTGAGGACGTGTGCTCAAACGAAGCCGGTCCTTCCTCCCGCCGGGTCCGCCCCAGGCATCAGTGAGTGAGAGAGCTTGCCCCCTCCCCAGTTTTATTCATTTTTTGATACATTTATTTTGATGGGCCTACGTGCCCCAGTTTGACATATTTACATTCATTTACCTGATCTATGGGCCTATGTGCCCCAATTTACTATTTATTGGGCTTGGGTGCTCCGATTTTTTTTACTATGATATATTCGATCTATTTTTTATGCATTTTGGGCCTTGGCACCATTTATTACTTCATATGTTCATCTGTTGCATAATTTTTCTTTATTTGCTGCTCAAACTGTCTTGGATGCATAGTTCAGATGCCACATATCACACAAACTGCAAACTGAACCACACCCGCCTTGTTTAAACACGGCGGTGGCCATAATATAACATGGCGATTGCCTCTTTCCAAAAATGTTGACCTGGCGGTCGCCTGTTTCGCCATGGCGGTTACCTGGTCAAAGAAATGATGTTATTGTACTATGCTTTTTGGAGTTGGCGATCGCCAGTTCCAAGACGGTGGTCGCCATTTTGATTGGACCTTTTGCCAAAATTTCAATTTTTTGCCTTTTTTAGTCTTATAAATATAGCTCTGGAGGCCCCATTTGCTGTTACTCCAACTTAGATGGCTTCTCTACTTTCTCTATGGATTGAAGCATTTTTTCACATTGAACGTTTGAACATTTCCCCATTTGGCTTAAATGCCCTTTTCTCACTGAGGACCGTAAAGATTAACAGTCCTTTATTGTCAGCTGCTGCTCAACTGTGGAATCCGCAGTCTCATGTCTTTCGGTTTGACCTTGAAGAACTCTGCCTCACTGTAGAGGAGTTTGCTGCCATCTTGGACCTGGCCCCACGGAGTGCTATTGTGGTTTCGACTTTCTTTCTCTCACTTCGACAGCAGGTGATACAGCTTTGTAGTCTATCTAGGATGGAGGCCTCCCTCTTGACACAGGATGACCGCCTCGACATTCCCTCGATCATTGATAAGTTTTGTCCCACCGGTGACCTCAGTGACCTTGGTTTTCTGTTGCTGCGACGATATGCACTTTGCTTTTGCCTTTTTGCTCAATATCTGCTTATTCCTTCTGAGGGCGAGTTAGCAGCGCCGTAGTTGACATTGCTAGTCAGATGTGGATGGGGAAGGATTTAGTGCCAGTCGTCTTAGCCGAGACACCGCTGAGATTAGATGCTGTTCATCGGGGTGAAACCACAACTTTTGCTGGCAGCCCTTTACTTCTTCAGGTAAGCTCAATATCTTTCTCTGCATCAAGCTTTCTGTTATACTACAAAGCTTTTCTCTCACTGTTCTAACTTTAGCTGCAGATCTGGTTGATGCAGAAGGTAAATCTTACGCAAAAACCACCCACTGATAGACACAGTGATGCAACTTTCCTCTACCGCCCCCTTTATCAGATTTGTGACACTGAAGTAGCCTGGTGGAGGTCCTTTCCTCTTTAACTGGCCCAGATATTACTTGGCCGTGCCCCTGATGGGGGATTTTGACTATGACTCTGACCGCTATGGATCATTCTGGTGTTTTGTTGGTTGGCCTTCGTTAGACTTCCTTCTATTACCCTCATCGAATTATGCAGCAGTTTGGTTGCAGTCAGATTATCTCTTCCAGCATTCGAGGCCGTCTGTTTTCATCTACGCGTCAGGCCCCATTTTTGGCATCGTATCAGGACGCCTGGCCATCTCGCTCGTGGATGGATATGTAGGAGTTGCAGTGCCCTGAGCTCCCTAATGAGTACAAGACATGGTTACTACAGGATCAGGAGAAGAAGGATAGACAAGAGGGGAAATAAGCGGCGAAGAAGAGAAGAATTTGAGAATTTTTGCTTTATTTTGAAAATTTCATAGCTTACCTTTTTGTTTGTAGAGTTTAGGACTTGCGTGCCCTCCCTTTATTTTAAAAGTTTGTAGCTCCAATTAAAGTAATGAAAAACTCCAACTTTTTGTTTAAGATGATTCAAATTTATCCAAAGTTTGGATGAATTTATTATCAAAATCTAGAAATTAGTTTGTATTGGTCTTACAAAGATGGTTAAAAACGAAAATTGTGGCCGGACTTCTTAAAAGAAGCTGCCTACGTATTCCGGCTCGGTCTGATTCCAAAAAGATGGAATCAGACCATAATGTAGTTCGGGCTCGGTTTTTCTCGGGTATTGACACTCTCTTTTCGTAGTGCCCTAACTTTTACCAAGGTCGCCCTTTCAGGTTTTCGGCCTTGCGGGCTGCTCTAACTTTTTTCTGAGTTGCCTTTTCGGTTTTCAACTCAACGAGCTTTTTATTTCATCTTTATTTTTACCTCAAGGATAGTACTTTTTGAGCTGATCGAGATTAACTTGAGTGGAGAACGTATTTCCATCCAAATCCATAATAATGACTGCACCGCCGGTCTTGATGGTTTTGATTAGAAACGGTCCAAACCAGTTTGGCTTGAACTTGCCCCTTGGGTCGAACATAGGAGCTCTGATTTCCTTAAGAATCAGATCTCCTTCTCTAAGATCCCAGGTCTTAACCTTCTTATTAAATGCTCGGGCTATCCTCCTTTAGTATCCTTGTACATGAAATAGAGTCTGCAGTCTTCTTTCATCAAACAAAATCAATTCCTCCATTTGATTCCTCTGCCATTCTACGTCTGGAAAATCGGCTTTGGCTACTACTTTTAGTAAAGGGATTTCCACCTCAATAGGAAGCACAACTTTCATCCCATATACTAAAGAGTACGGCGTAGTTCCGATTGAAGTTCTAATTGACATTCGGTATCCCCAAAGTGCAAATGGTAGATGTCCCGACCAACCTTTGTGTGAGTTGATTGTCTTTTGTAGAATTTTCTTGATGTTCTTGTTTGCTGCCTCGACTGCTCCGTTGGTTTGCGGCCGATATGGTGAAGATTTGTGAGCTACTATTCGGTATTCTTCGAAAATATCTAGGACCTCCCCTTGGAAATGTGAACCATTGTTTGAGATAACCTCATGCGGGACTCCGTATCAACAGATGATGTTCTGCTTGATAAACTTAGCAACTTGGGAGGCTTTCAATACTGAGTAGGAGGCTGCTTCCACCCACTTAGTGAAATAATCAATAGCCACTAAGATAAACTCATGTCCATTTGATGCTTTTGGTGTTACTCTGCCAATCACATCAATGCCCCATACTGAGAACGGCCATGGTGACATCAGGTCGTACAGCTGGGGCGGGGGAACGTGCGTGAGGTTAGAGTAAATCTGATACTTATAACACCTCCGCACGAACTATACACAGTCTGTCTCCATTGTCATCCAAAAGTATCATTGTTGTAGGATTTTCTTGACTAACATATTTCCACTCATGTGTGGCCCACAGACTCCTGCGTGTATTTCTTTCATCAGTTCCTGACCTTTTTCAATGTTGACACATAGTTTATTGATCCCAGAATGCCCTCGTTTATATAGTCTACCACCGCAAATGACAAATTGTGTAGATAGTCGTCGTATTGCTCTTTTGTCCTTTTTGCTCGAAAACTTAGGGTATTCTCTTTTCTCCACGACATTCTGAATGTCAAAATATCATGGAAGATCGTCAGTACTTTCTTCAATGGCAGTTGTCATCTCATTGGCTGGCTTTCTTTTCTGTTCAATTATCAAAGGCGTCATCCGGACTCTGGGTGGTATGTCAATCATAGATGCTAGGGTGGCGAGTGCATCGGCAAACTTGTTCTGCAGTCTTGGTACATGGGTGAAGATCACTGATTCAAAACACGAAATTAGTTTCTCTAGCTCTTGATGATAGAGAATCAAGGTTAAGTCCCTGACCTTCCATTCTCCTCTTGCTTGTGAAACCACCAGTGCTGAATCTTCGATGACTTCTAGCTTTCTTGCCCCTAGTTCCAGGGCTGCCTCCAATCCAGCTAAACATGCTTCATATTCAGCCTGATTGTTGGTGACTTCAAAATTGAGCTTTAATGACAAGGGGACGTGTGATTTGTTAGGAGTGACAAGGAGAACTCCTATTCCATAGCCATATTGATTGGATACGCCATCAAAATATAGAGTCCACTTGTCATCCCCGACTTTCATCAGCTGTTCATCGAGAAATCGGAACTCTGTGTATTCTCCTCCCTCAACTGATTGATTAGATTCTGCCACTGCTCTGCCCATGACTGACTTCTGGGTGATAGACTGAAGATCAAATTCTGATAACAACCGCAACCATCGAGCCAACCTTCTTGTCAGTGCTGGCTTTTCAAATAGATGCTTCAACGGGTCCATCAGGGAGATGATATTCACTGTGAAGGACAACATATAGTGCCTTAATTTTCGGGAAGCCCAAATCAAGGCCAAACATGTCTTCTCTATTGGTGTGTAACGTATTTCTGACCCTGTCATCTTCTTGCTTAAGTAGTAGACGGCCTTTTCAATTCTAGTTTCACCTTCTTGCGCCAGCATACTTCCCATAACTGAATCAATTACTGACAAATAGAGGATCAGTGGCCTGTTAGACTCGAGAGGAGCTAGAACAGGTGAATTTTGCAGGTACTATTGTACGGCATCAAAGGTGTCTTGGCAAATTTTATCCCATTTGAACTCGACTCCTTTCTTTAGAAAATGAAAAAACGGCTCACAGGTAGTTGTCAGTTTTGTAATGAATTGACTGATAAACTGTATTTTACACAGAAAGCCCCTGACTTCTCGTTCAGTCCTTAGAGGAGGCATTTCCAAGATTACTTTAATCTTTGAAGGGTTGACTTCAATGCCCCGTTGAGTGATCATAAATTCAAGCATATTTCCATCGGTGACTCCAAAAGCACATTTCTGTGGGTTGAGCCGCATCTTGTACTTTTGAATCATTTCGAAGAACTTTCGCAGTGCTGTGATGTGGCCATCCTAGTCCTTAGACTTGACGATCATATCGTCCACGTACACTTCAACCTATTTATGTATCATGTCATGCAGTAAGGTAGTGGCAGCCCTTTGATAGGTTGCCTCTACATTCTTCAAACCAAATGGCAATACACGATTACAATAGGTGCCCCAAGGCAAGGTGAACGTCGTCTTTTCTCTATCCTCGAGATCCATCAGAACCTAGTTTTATTCGGAGAAGCCATCTATGAATGATAACATTGCGTGCCTCGCTGTACTATCTACCAAGACGTCAATGTGCGGCAGTGGAAAGCCGTCTTTCGGGCTAGCCTTATTGAGATATCCAAAATTCACGCAGACTCGGATACGACCATCCTTCTTTAAAACTGGCACGATGTTGGCTACCCATTTCGGATACTCAGTTACCATCAGGAATCCTGCAATGATCTGTTTGGAAACTTCTTCTTTGATCTTTAGAGCCCATTCTGGCCGGATCCGTCTTAATTTTTGTTTGACCGATTTAGCATTAGGGTATAAGGGGATATGGTGCTGGCAATATCAAGATCAATTTCGAGCATATCTTCATAAAATTACGCAAATACATCTTTGAATTCTTTTAATAAAGTTATTAATTATTTTTGTTCAATTATGGATAAAGAAAAACCAATTTGAACATTTTGCGGGTTAGTTTCATTACCCAGATTTATTGACAAAGTTTCTTCACTTATTGGTTGGGCACACATTTCTTCTACTCTTTTTATTAAAAGTTTTATTTCTTTAGGAATATTCCCGTCAAATTGAAAATCGTCAGAAAGCGAATGAAACAAATGAAACAAAATAGAGTAACCAGAAATCTTGTTCATTTCATTAAAAACAGGGGGGATTACAAACTCGACGGTAAAAGCAGGGAGAGGAGCACCAACAGATGTTCCTTCGACTACAGACTCTTACTCAAACTTGGACTCGGGATAGATGACCTGCACATTACAAGACTCGAGGGTCTAATTTTTCACTTCTTTTGTAGCCGCATTGATGATGAGCTTGATGCAGTTTTTCGGTGCGCTGAAGCCCATCACGAAGCAGTCCGATTCAGTTATACGCAGCTGAGCCATCCTCTCATTGAACAGCATTCCCAGGTGAGTACTGTCGAGTTTATCGGCCCAATCTTCTTCCTGAACATTCTTTTTTTCCTTCTCTCCTTCCACTGTTTCTTCCTCTTCCATGTCAGACAGCTGATGGCTGAAAAAGATCTCTAACCTTGGCAATCTTTGATTGGTTTCTTCATCGATCCATAACTCTGGAAAGCCATAATATGAGAAATCTTCCCCTTCCCTGACGAAGTACCCATTGAGCGTTATGGTATAATTGACCTTCCATCCCTTCTTAGGCCCTTCCAAATCTTCTTCCGTTGGTTTATACCCGAGACCAAAACGGTGCGAAGTCGACAATACCTGAATGGGTTTCGGGATTCCCTGCTGCCTGCGTCCTAAACCCATGCCAGGGAAGAAAAACATTTTCCTCATCATTGTTACAGCCCGCGGATTGACATACCTTTCTTCTTCATTCATCAGCATCTGAACAGCCTGTGCTTCGTCAAACCAAAAACCACTGAGCAACACATCATCTTCACTATGCTAAACTTCCAACAAAGTTATGCCCTCTCCTTCTCTCGGGGGATGAATACTGTCCTTCCCGTGAATGGTCAAAAATGCCCTATTTCTTATCAGCTTTAGTTTTTAATGGAGATTCGATGGTATAGCCTTGACATTTGGGTCATACAACCAAGGTCTTCCTAACAACATGTTGAAAGATACCGGTACATCTAGTGCATGAAACTCGACTGACATTTTCAAGGGCCCTACTAATATTGAAAATGACACCAATCCTAGTAAGTCTCTCCTTGTGTGGTCATAAGCTCGCATCCCTTGATTGCAGGGAGTGAACTGGTCTGGCCTCATCCCCAAGCAGATGGTCGTTCTTAATGGGCAAACGTTCAAGGCATACCCATTATCGATGAGGGTAATCGGGATCCATTTTTCTAAGCACTTAATGGTGATGTGTAGCGGCTTGTTGTGACTTTTTTCTTCAGCGGGAAAATATTTATTAGAAAATGAAATGACTTTTGGTCCGGCGGCTGGCAGAATAAGCCCAATAAGTTGGTCGGGGGTTGCATCTATCGAGATGCTGGCCTTGTTCAACACCCTCAAAATAGCTTGCCTGTGCTTATGCGAAGCCATCAATAAGCCCCAGATACTGATGTTGGCTTGCGTCTTTTTTAACTGTCTCAATACAGCATCATCCTCATCCTCTTGCTCTGTCTCTTTTCCTTTTTCACTTGGCTATCCCTTCTCTAGCTGAGCTGGCTTAAAATGTCGTTCACTTCTAGTTAGGTGTTCCACGCCATCTTCGGGATCCCATAATCCTGACATCACATTATCAGTCTGTCTCACTTCGTGTACGTGTAGAGGGATTTCAAACGCCCACATATCATTTAGGTCACTAACGGCTGTCCTTTCCCATCTTTCCTCATCATCTTCAGTAGCCCATGTATTATCAATTTTCTCCCAGATGTCCTCTTCAATTAAAATTCACTTGCTGTTCCCGAGAAGCCCAGAAATTAGACCACTCTACTCCATCTAATTTCAACACGATTCTTACCAGCCAGTAGGACTGCATCTCATCGACATACACTTTCTCCTTAAAAAGTTGGAGAAGGTTGATTCCATCAAACACATAGCCAAACCCATAAGGTCGACTTGGGTAATCCAATGGCCAGTCATCTTCTTCATTGCGCTCCTCCTCTTGTTGGTAGATTTGGGTTATCGGTTGATACCATTCCCAGGCATTATCATTTTATTTTTCCATCCTGTCTCGACTGCATCTAATCATCATGAATGAGCATGCTATTTGATCCTCGGTTATTGACACATAAGGGCATGGTAGGTGCGCTGAACAGATGTGCTGACTCGGGTCCTCCGATTCCCCTAGAGACATGTAATTTACCTTAGCCTGCCTGGCATGATTTGGCAGTGGGTTAGTAGTGACATTCAATTTTGGGGTGATAGATGGCGATAGGATCACCTTGTTGTTGATGAGATTCTGAATCTCATGTTAGAGCCTCATGCACTTATCAGTCAAATGCGCAGGACCTTGGTGAAAGGCACAATATTAAGAAGCGTTAAACCTCAGCGGTAAAGGATCGGGTACAGGCATGGGGTCTAATGGCTTGATGAGCCCTTTCTCGACGAGTCAATTCAGGGAGGTGGATAAAGAAATGTTGAGGGGAGTAAACACCCTCCTTGGCTTTTGTTGCTATTGGCTATTATCTTACTATTGGGCATTATTGAACTGCTGGGCAGATGAGGATGGGTTCAACAGGTTTACCTCGTTTGAGCGAGACACGAGGTTGGTGGTAGCAGAGTGGTTTTGGTTATTTGTGGGGAAGGTCCTCCTGGGCTTCTGGCTCGACTCAACTTTCTCGATATCTCCTGATTAAATTGCATCTTCTATCTGAACCCCAGCATCAAATAATTGTTCGAATGTGCAGGGTGGCTATGTGATCAGATAACGCTTCAATGGGGACTGCAGATTCTTCACCACTATCCTCACTTGCTCTTTCTCGGAAGGCAGGTTCGTTATCTTAGCAGCCTTACCTCTCCAGCGGGTCAGGAAATCAACAAAAGATTCCCTGCTCTCTTGTCGGGTCGTTTTGAGCTCTCGGACAGTTACGTCCAGTTGGGCATTATAACTATACTGGCTAATAAAAGTCATTGCTATGTCTTTCTAAGTTCTAGTTTTGGCTACATCAAGGGAGAGGAACCATTTCTGGACTGCCCCAAAAATAGATCGGTGAAAGAGCTGAGCCTTCAACTGGTCATCAATCCCCATTAGCGACAGGGTACCAACATACATTCGGAGATAAATTCTAGGATCTTCGATTCCGTCTAATTTTTCTATGTACGGCATTTTGAACTTTTTCGACAGTTTAGCATCTGGGAACAAACATAGTCCCCCCACATCTAACATGTATTCCTCGATCTCCTTGGCCTTTCTAAGGACCTTTTCCATCTGGTCAATCTTTTCAATTAGTGCAGATTCTCTAGACTGCGCAGTGTTTTCTTCCTCAACTATCACCTGACGAGGGTTCTGTGGTGGTGGTGGAACAACTTGCGGTCCATTAGGGACTTGATTGTCATCCCAAAAGTCTTCAACATTCTCATTCATGTCATCCGATCCATTTACAACAGGGATACGAGCCTAAATTGCTCGGATCTGTGCCTGACATTACACTTGAGCCTGGGTCTATTGCTCTACGGCTCTCTATATATCAGTAATTGCCCTCATTAGGGCTGCCAAATTTACCTCATTTTCTGCCATTTCAGCTGACTCAGTTGGCTATTATGATATCTTACAAAGTCTGCCTGTCACAAATCTTTCCCAGACACGTGTTGACTGTACTTTTCTTGGCCTAATGGTAAATCCACATAGAAGCCTAAATCCTAAATATAGAGTAACCAGTACCAGACACTTCTCGGGCAAATATTCTGACAACAGGTAGCAAATATCCCAGATTCTCAAAATAGCAAATCAGAAGCAGATGACCACAGAAGCTATAATAATGCCCCTGCTGGGCTCATATTGGCAGCATAACAGCAGGATGACTCAAAAACCAACATGATGGCTAAAAAGGGGGTCAACTAAACTCTAGGGAGAAGGTTTGTCTAAAACGGACAACACCCCGTTAAGAAAATAAGGCTATGCTGATTGAACTGGTTTGACCTAAAAAATTCTAAGAAAAAACAACTAAGCTAGGCTGATCGGACTGGTTTGACCTAAAAATTCTAAGAAAAAATGGGCAGCATAACGGTAAAGAACTAACTCTCACATGTATGACAAGGGCTTGAAAGAAACGAGCCTATGTCAAGGAAGAGAAAACCAACGACCCAAAAAGAACCCGAATGAGAGAGAAATTACCCTAGAGTCTTTAAAGCGAAACACGGGCGGGACCCCAAGAAAGAAAACTATGGTGTGAAAACCAAATATGGAAAGAAAAAAAAAATCAAGGTAAGAACCCAAAGGTGAAACTAAACCTAAAACAAAATATAACAGAAAAATCGGGCCAATCCTGGAAGAAAGACTAGCTTAATCCGAACAACAACCCTAACAATACACAACCAAAACATACAATGAAGAAAACATATAATCCTACTAGGGTTTGCAGCACTTAATGGAGAGTTTTAGGTTCACTATATGCAAAAAGTCAATTTTGGTCAATTGAATAGGGTACCTTCTGATTAGAGTCGGGTATATACCTCCCATGCCTAGAGTGGTGCAGGACATGGTTAAATAGTACGTCTGAACTCTTTTACTGCACCTATGATAGCGTACAGTCAGTAAGGGTTGCCCATCTCCCCAATAATTCCCGAAACAGATTAACGTTCAGGGCATCAGGTCAACCAGGCAGGGGGGTTGAAGAACAATGCATATGCATGCGAAAATGCGAATGAGAAATTTTATTAAGAATCAATGATGCTTTTGAGTCTAGCCCTCTTATTTAATTTTAGAAATCAGTCTCCAGCAGAGTTGCCAGAAAATACTGTGGCGTTAGAATTTTGGGATTTTCGAAAAATAGTCAAAAATATAGAAATTCAAAGATATTTGAAAAATATATTAGCACCTTGAAAACCAACATTTGAATTTTTTTTTATATTGAAAATAGAGTCGCTACTTAGTTTTTGAGAAAAACTAAGAAAAACAAAAATGGCTACTGATTTTGAAAAAGTTAACCAGAGAAAAAGGGTTCAGGAGCTAAGGTACGAATCGAAAAAGGTGTTAGGCACCTTGTTCGCCCAATCGTAAGGTTGGCCTCTACAAATTATCATTGGTTCTTTAATAAAATTTTTCAAATGCATGCAAATAAAAAAAAGAAAGGCAAAGAAAGAACATTCAAAATCAAATATGAAAAAAATACTTAACGTACGTACATAATACTCCAAATTAGAACAAATAAAGTGGTGAATTCTTAAATTCTACGGCATGTAATTTCTAACTAAAAGATACATGGAATATATACCCACATGCAATATTTACAAAAACTAAACTAGGATGGTTTGAATAAAAGAACAAAAATATGGTTTAAAATGTTAAAATTACCTAAACATAAATTGTTAATAAATTAAATTATTAAACATGCACTTTAAGAAAAATAACTAAAATATGCATATTACAAAGAATGAATTAAGTTAACATTTAAAGAAAAACTTAATGTAAAAAGGTGCATAAAAGTTAAAAGAAAATTTATTAACAAAGAAAATATAATGAGGGTTTTATAACAAAAAGAGTTTGAGAATTTAAAAAAAGAAAGAAAATAAAGAAAAAATTTGTAAAAGAAAATGATGCTAAATGCAAAAGTTAGAAAGTGTTTATTTTAACTATTAAAAGAAATCTCAATTATCCACATTTCATATTTTTAAACAAAACAAAAGAAAAAAAGAAATGGGAGAAAAATATACTACCATTTAAAAGTGCAAATTAGCTTGAAAGTTTTTTTGTGATTTTTGGATTTACTAAGGATAAAAGAAATACTATATAAGGAAAATAAAGCTAATAATAAAAAAAGAAATTTTGTGAGAAAAGAAGAAAAATGAATGCTAAAATGGATATTATAACTAATAATGAAAAGAAATAAAATAAAGAAAAATAAAACATTAGCATTAATAAGAAAAGGAAAGAAATACTGGTAATAATCAAAAAAGAAAATGAAATTACAAAAAGAACATTTAAACTAATATTTAAAAGAAAATGACATTAATATCACAAGAAAATGAAAAGAAAAATAAAAAAGAATGCTAGTAAAGCAAATTAAACTAATGTTACAAGAAAAAGAAACGAAAATAAATGCTAGTAAAATTAAACTAATGCTAGAAAGATAAAAGACATCAAAGACAATTATTTAACCTAAATGTGAAATGTAGTATTAATTACTACATTCACATAAATGTAAGTGTATTATTATAACAATTAGCAACATTAATTAGTTGTAATTGCAAGAATATTTTAGTACTAAATTGATGGAGTAATAAAAATAAGAAAGAGAAGGACAATGTGCTTAGTGTGAATGTGTGGACAAGTTAATAATGAAGAAAGTAAAGAAAATAACTAAATTACATAAAGTAAACAGAATTAGCTATATAAATGGAAGAAATATGCAAATTGAAATTGGATTTTTAACCTGGTCACTCCAAAAGAAAGGAAATGAAGTAGAAAGACCGGGGATCCAAACGAGGTACCTGAATCTTGGAATCCTTAAATTGGGGAATGTGCTTCAATCCTCGGATGGTGATTCCAAGCTAGAGCTTCAAATGTAGGTATTGGAAATTTGGGACTCGGTATTTTGGCAGGGCTTCGGCGTCAGGGCTCGGAATTGCTCTGCGTCTCGGCAGAGCTTCACACTCAAAACCTCTCCCCCATTTTATGTCCTTGAAAACGTACCAAATGTACGGTATTTATAGAGTTCTTCATTTGGAGTTGGCGGTCGCCACAATGCAAGTTGGCGGTCGCCATGTTTTTGAAGAGTTCCACAAAGTTCTTTGGCAGTCGCCATGATGAGAGATGGCGATCACCATGATTAAAGTTGGCGGTCGCTACTTTTGGGCTAGGGTTTCCACAAAGTTCTATGGCGGTCGCCGTGATGGAAGTTGGCGGTCGCTTTACTTGGGCAGCAAGTTTCGATGGTTAATCAAAATTTCATTGGTTTGAAGGTTTCGGGCTCAATTACCAGGCTTGGATCACTTCTCGAGGATCGTACCGAGCCATTATTCCACCTGTTTTCATTATCAGATTCAACTAAGATTAGGCGAGGTCAAATTAGGGTATCTACAACGACCCTTTGGTTTTTTCAAACCCTAAAAAATTAGGCACCCTGACCCTAGGTTCGTGTGTAAGTGATGAGCCTTTGCTTTTGCATGTCCTAGTAACAGACTAGGCATCCGAAACCCTGGTACGCTAGAAAAATCTTTCTAACCCTAGGTTCGTGATAAATGAAGATCTTTTGATTTTTTCACGTTCTAGAAAAAATCTAAGAACTCTAAACCCTAGTACGCCAAGCAAATCTCTTTCAAAAAAAAAATTTCCTCAGATATTTCTCTTTTGCCCCTTTTGCCATGATTTTCTAAATTTTATTGCCTTAATTTTTTAGAATTTTCTAAAAAAAATCTAGGATTTTTTAAAATTTTCCTAAATTTTTGAGGATTTTCTAAAAAAAATTCTAAGATTTCTCAAAAAATTTCTTAATTTCTTCGGATTTTATAAAAAAATTTTTTAGGATTTTTCAAAATTTTCCTAAATTTTCGAAGATTTTCTAAAAAAAATTCTAGCATTTTTCAAAAAATTTCTTAATTTTTTAGGATTTTCTAAAAAAACTTTTCTAGGATTTTTCAAAAAATTTCTTAATTTCTAAAATTTTCAAAATATTTTTCCTTAATTATCTAAGATTTTCTAAAAATTTCTAATCTATAATTTCTAGGATTTTTTCAAAAGTTTTTAGGATTTTTTGAAACTTTACTTAATTTTCTAGGATTTTTTAAAAAATTTCTATTGCCCAAAATTTTTTCTTTAACTATCTAAGATTTTTTTTAAAATTTTAGGATTTTTTAAAAATATCTAAGATTTTGTCAAAAATTCTACAATTTTTCAAAAATTTTCTTAATTTTCTAGGATTTTCTAAAAAATTTCTAGGATTTTCTAAATATTTATAAAAAAATTTCACAATTTTCTAAAACTTTTTCTCAAATATCTACGATTTTTGTAAAAAATAACTACTGGAAAAAAAATTGCCCAAATTTTCTAAAAATTTTCAATAATTTTCTTTGATTTTTTGAACAAAATTTCCAATTTTTTTTTAGAATTTTTGAAAAATTTTCCTTATTTTTCTCAAATCGTTTTTTCTAAATTTTGTAGGACTTTTGAAAATTTTTCTTGATTTTCTCTTTAAAAAATCCCTTAAATTTCTAGTTGGTGAAAATTTTGCATTAACTTTTTATAAAAAAAATTTGACAAAATTGCTTCCAATTTTCTAAAATTTTTCTTTAGTTTTGATGCCCCAAAAACAAAAACAAAAATTCCTCCCCAGTTTTGTATTTTTTTTTTAATTCAAAGCCTTTTTTATTTTCACTAAAATAATCGCTCTTTTTTTTCATTGTTTGTTCAAGTCCTAGTGTTACTACTGTTTTAATCTCCATAGCAAAGGTACTTAAGCTAAGTTCAAATCGCAAACATCACACATCAATATCATCCATATTAAAATAAATCATCAACATAAATTATCATTCATCATCATATGGGGAATCCTAGGCATGCGCCTATGTTTGAAGATATATCGTACTTCGATATTTAAGCAATTAAGAGAGGAGACATACCGAAGGCCGCTAGCAAGAGATATGGTGGTTGGGCTCCTGCAAAAGTACATCGGCAACAATGGAGTATGTGGGTGGCTCATATCACCTCATCCCACCAGGAAGCAAGCGGTGAGGAGCCGCAGCGTACGTATGTGGATCAAAAGGCGCTGGATGGCCCTCTCCAGCATCGGGGTCCAAGAAATCAGCCATCGTGCCCTCAGCAACAGCATCTGCAGCCACATGTGCCTCCTCCTCAGCTACATGACGGGAGGCACGCTCCGCCTCAAGAACGAGAGCATCGATCGCAGCAGTGGGCTGCGTGGTGGTGACCCCGTTGGCAGGAAAGCTAGTGGATGTACCCCTGAGAATTCCCATGGAAGAACTCCCAATAGCGGAGGGGCCTTGTCGTGCCCCCAAGTCATCATCCCCATGGCCTTGGCCCGCCATGAAGAGGAATGGAATCACGAACAATAGGGTGAACATCTCGTAGTAAGAAAAATAAGAAGCATAAAGGTGCAAAAGCTAAGAAGAAGCAAGGAAACAAGGGAGACAGGCGAGAGTGTTTAGAAGCAAGAGAGAGAAAGTGGAATGTGAGGAATAAGCCTGCCCCGCGCGTCTTCAAGAATCTTATGCGCGTTTGAAGTTGGCGGTCGCCAACTTTGTTTACAGCGACCGCCATATTTATGAAGCGACACATGGCGACCGCCATGCCGGAGGGGTTTTTACCCGGCGACCGCCATGTCAATGGGGTTTGGTCCTAGTGACCGCCAGGTTGTCAACAGTCATGTCAGGTCATTTGGCCATAATGACGTTTTGAGGTTCTGAGAGAGGTTGTTTGGGGGTTTTGTTATTCATTTTATTTTCTTTTCTTTTAATATGCTTATTTTTGGTGATTAGTTTCCTATAGTGTGTTTTAAACTTCATAAGTTTTATTTATTTTTAACAAAATTAATTTTCAACAAAATAATAATTTCTCTTAAAAATAATTCTTTTTCTTAGGTGGGGCTTTTCAAAAGTAAATCTTGGGTGTTTTCTAAAAATATTTCAAGAAAATTTTTGTGCGTGGTTTCTTTTAAATTTAATTTTAAGCCGTAACTTGGCTTTTAATTATTTTTATCCCGTGTTTCATTCCGAATTTTTAGATCTTAACTCGACCTATTAATTCGTAGTTTTCTTCCCGATAAATTTAGTTTTAAATCGTAACTTGGTTTTTAATTATTTTTATCCCGTATTTTATTTCGGATTTTTAGGTCTTAACTCGACCTATTAATTCGTGGTTTTCTTCCCCATAAAACCAACTTTAAGTTATAACTTGACTTTTAATTATTTTTATCTCATGTCTCATCCCGAATTTTTAGGTTTTAACTTGACCTATTAATTCGTGATCATCCTTTCCGACAAAATTAATTTTGAACCGTAACTTGGCTTTTAATTATTTTTATCCTACTCTCATCCCAAAATTGTGAGGTCTTAACTCGACCGATCAATTATTTTTCGTTAAGATACTTTTTTGGATCTTAACTCGATCCTTTTAATTATTTTATCCCCAACCGAGTTCTTAGATCTTAACTCGATCTTTGACTCACCCGTTCATGCTCCCTTTAAATTTTAACTCGATTTCTAGGATTGGTTCGGTCACATTCATGTTCATACTAGTATCTGCATTATGTCAACATCTGTATCATGTTCATTGCATTTTGCCCTATGAACTACGTTTTAGTTTGATCCCTAGCAAAGGGGTACATAGAAAACTCGATGAAAGTTCGAGTACGACCAATATCATATGTACGCTTGTGTGTTTGTAGCCTAAGATTGACAGATCAGTCAAAAAGTTGTTGTCTCTGAATCTTTGATATAACCTGTATCACGCGTTGCTATGCAAATTATATCAAACACGGGCAACTGTAGACACATCAATTTGACCCCGCCCAATCTTAGGTGAATTCGATGATGGAAACAGTTGGAATGGTATTTTGGTTCGATCATCGGGAAGTGATCCAAGCACAGTATTTGAACCCAGAACCTTTAAACCAATGAAATTTTGTTGAACCATCGATAACTTGTTATGCAAGTCATTTTCCAAAGTGGCGACTGTCATGTTCATTGTGGCGACCGTCAATAGAACCTCTTGGAAACTCTAGCCAAAAGTGGTGATCGCTGCATTCAATCTGGCGATCGCCAACTTGCATTGTGGAGACCGCCAAAGGAACCTTATGGAACCTTTCTTAGACATGGCGACCGCTACCGCCAATCTGGTGACCGCTAACTCCAAATGGCATGACGTATCCCGAAATATGGCAACACCTCATTGGTTGAGAAATTCTATAAATATCGTACCCCTGGTAGGTTTTTTGGGATAGAAAATTAGTGAGAGGTTTAGTGAGAAGCTCTGCCGAGTTGTCGAGCAATTTCGAATCCCGACTCCGAAGTCCTGCCGAAATACTGAGATTCGAACCTCTGACGCCTACATTGAAAGCCTTACTTAGATCACCACCCGAAAATTGGACCATTGAAGCATATTCCCCCAACTTAAGGATTCCTAAGCAATCCAAGTATTTTGTTTGGATCCCCGATCTTCTAACTTCATTCCCTCTCTTTTGGAGTGATCGGGTTAAATTCGAAATTCAATTCATGTATTTTCTTCATTTATGTAGTTAAACTTGTTTGTTGTTTACATTACCTCGTGTAATTTAATTACTTTAATTAATTTCTTAGTTACACTTTCACACTAAATACAATGTTATTTTTCATTAATTCATTAAGTAGTGCTAATATATTTTAGCAATTACAATTTGTTAATATTGTTAATTGTTATAATAATACGCTTACATTTATGTGAATTTAGTAATTAATACTACATTTCACATTTGAGTTAAATAGTTGTATTTGATTTTTCTTATCTTCCTAGCATTCTGTTTTTTTTCTTTTCTTTTATTGTAATTAATTTAATGTCATTTTCTTCTTTTAAGTATTAGCTTAATGTTTTTTTCATTACTAGTATTTCTTTTTTTTATTAATACTAATGTTCCATTTGTCTTTATTTTCTTTCTTTTTTAGTTATTAGTTTAAAATGTTCAATTTAACATTCATTTTTATTTAATATTAGTATTTCTTTTCTTTTTTTATAAAAGTTTCTTTTCTTCTTTATTTTAATTACTAGCTTTAATTTTCTTACATTTTCTTGTCCTATTATTATTATCTTTATTTTTCTTTTCGTTTGGTCTTTTTCATTTTCTATTTAATGCTAGCATTGCTTTCTTTCATATTATTAAACCCAAAAAATCACAAAAAGTCTTTTAAGTTAATTTTCATCTTTAAATGTTAATACATATTTTATCTTATTATAGTACTTTTTTTTTCTTTTCTTTTATTTTTTTTTGTCTCTTTTAAAGTACAAAATGTAAATAGTTAGGTTTTCTTTTTTCAATAACTTAATAATATTACATTTTTATTTTAGCATAATTTTTTCTTTGTAAAGTATTTTTTTTTAAATCTTTAAACCCTCTTTTGTTATAGAACCCTTATTTTAAATTTTCTTGTTAAGAAAGCATTCTTTCAATGTAGAATTTTTTCTTTTATACGTATTTTATTTTACATTTAGCATTTTTTTCATGTTAATGCTAATTTAGTTTATTTTGATAACATGCATATTTTGGTTACTTTCTTTAAAATATTTTGTGTCTAAAGTAATTTAGCTTATTTTGTAACAATTCATATTTAGGTAGTTTTGGTAATTTCTAGTATGTTTTTATTGTTTTATGCATACTATAATAGTTTAGGTTATCTTTATGAATATTGCATGTGAAAATGCTCCATATATTCTTTAATTAGAAATTGCATGCCATAGGACTTAGGATTTTTCTTTTGATATTTATTTTATTTGGAGTGCTAGATACGTATGTTATGTATTTTTCATATTTAATTTTGGATATTTTCTCTTTGCCTCTACTTTATTTATTTGTATGCATTTGAGAAATCCTATTAAAGAACCAATGATGATTAGTAGAGGTTAACCTTACGGTTGGGCAAACAGGGTGCCTAACACCTTCCTCGATTCGTACTTTAGCCCCCAAACTTTTTTCTCTAGTTAAACATTTTAAAGATAAGTAGCTATTTTTGTTTTTCTTAGTTTTTCTCAAAAATTAAGTGACGACTCCATTTTCAACAAAAAGGAGTTTTCAAAATTTGACTTTCAAAATATTAAAATATTTTTTAAACATATTTTGAATTTTATATTTTTAAATATTTTTCAAAAATCCTAAAATTCTAGCGCCACATAGCCAAAAGGGAGAAAGTGGGAACAACAACGGAACCTTGCAGAGTCAGGTCCAAAATTGCAGCAAACTCCTCCACAGTGGAGCATAGCTCTTTAAGATCGAACCATAAGACATGAGACTGCGGATCCCATAATCGAGCAGAAGCTCCCAACAAAGGTCCATCAGTTTTTACAACCATTAGAAAAAATAAGGAGTTGATGCCGAAAGGGACAAAGTTTAAGCGCTTGATATGGGAGAATGCCTCAATTGATGAAGAAATTGGACTAGCCATCTGAGTGAGAATAACAAAAAATGGGGCCTCCAGGACTGTATTTATAAAGCATGAAAAGGTTAGAGATAAAAAAAAGCAGCAAAAAGTATAATCAATGTGGCCACCGCCACCTTGGAGTGGGCGACCGCCAACTTGAAAGGGCATCGTACAGTGACATCATCTCTTTGACCAGGCGATCACCAGGTTAAACGTGGCAACCGCTAATTTGGATGTGGCGACCGCCATGTTGAATATGGCGATCGCCATGTTGAAAGGTGGCGGGCCTGTATCAATTTGTGTAAATTTTGACATGCATCCATGACAGTTTGGGCAGTAAGTACAAAATAAATCATATAAGTAGACACATAAAAGGCAGTAAATGGCACAAATGCTCAAAAATGCATCAAAAAGAGGTAAAATATATTAGAATGTAAACTGGGGCACCCAAGCCCAATAAATAGTAAATAGGGGCACGCAGACCCAACAAAATAATCGTATCTGAATGTATCATAAATGAAAGTGGGGGGAGCTCTCGCTCTCACTAAAGCCTCGAGCGGACACAGCGGGAGGAAGGACCGATCTCGTCCGAGCTGACATCCTCGAAGAGCCTTTCGATGTCGTCACTACCATCACCGTCGCTGCCGGAGGAAGAAGATACAGCTCTGGAACAGTTCCTATCAGAAGAAACGGATCCTCTAGAGCGAGCTCGAGAAGATGCTCAGGAACCACGACCTCCAACTGGGGCTAGGGCTGGAGCAGGAGGCCTAACCGGTGCCTATGGTGGTACTATGCCGGCAGCTAGTACTAGAGGCTGTCAAAAGAGAAGTAAGACTCAGTACAGAATAATGACAGAAAGTGCAAAAAAATTGAAAAGAACGTGCAAGCTACTTACAATGGCCACGGGCATGAAAGCATCGCCAGTTGCTCGTATCGAGGCATCCATCTGTTAGACTAACGTCCTCAGGTCAGTGACTATCAGCATCGTATGGTCTAACCAAGCCTGGTCGATCTACAAAGAATAAAGTAGAGCAGTTCAAGAAAACTAGACAAGTAAAAAGAATAACTGACTAAAGGAAATGTGAAAGACAAACTTGGCCGATGGTAGCCCTGAACTCCGGTGCTGGGGGAACAGGAATCGGCAGAGGAAAAGGGAAGCTATACGCTACGATCTAGACATCCAATGGAATCTCTAGGCCCCTCATCCTGCCAGTAGCAACCCCAGCAGCACCAGCATCAGCATCCTCTGGTGCTCATCCCCTCCTCTTGCCATCAGGGGTAGTAGGGCCAAGTCCTAAGGGTCCCAACATATGTGCCCAAGCCCAGGATGTGTAATCCCCCTCTGGCACCAGCATCTCTAAAGCGTGGGTCTCCACCATCTCAAGGAAAAGGTCAACACGGCCTAGGAGATCGGTTCGGCGCATACAAACTGAAGGGACCACCGATATCCTGAATTAATCAAGGCCGAGCGACTAGCGAACTACTCACTCTCCGAGATAATACTCCCAACCAAATGAACCCTCTAGTAGGATCCGCCTCAAGGTGAGGTCTCGATTATGCATCAGATCTGCGTCGGCCCGATCCTCTACCCCTCACCAGACATCCCAGTGGACCAGCAACAGTTCAAAGTATAGTGCAATGTAATAAACGGTGAGTAGTGAATGCGGTACTGTATGGTAATCAAAGTGTGCAGTGATTCGTGTGAATAGAAACAGTACATTACAGTGCAGTAAACAGTGCAGTGAACAAGAGTAAATAGTAAAATGAAACATAGTCGGGGGTCAGCTTGTCTAGTGATACCTGGAAGCAGTCTATGTCCTTCCCCCCAACCTTCTTTCCCTTCAGGCCTCATAAGTCCGCAACTGCAAAGAAGAAGATGTCAGCTAGCAGATAAGGGAAAACAAAAGAACGAAAATGGATAAAAAAGTGCAAAAACTAAACCATACCTCCCAGACCCTCCAGTATCCTCCTATGTTGAGCTCCTGGAGGAACTGGGTTAGAGTCCTCATGAAGCCGTAGAGTGTAGCGAGAGCGGTTCCTCCCCAATCAAATGAAGCAATCGGGTCAAGATGAGCTAGGGAACCAAGGTAATGTAAATGAACGGTATTCTCCTTGCTTAAAAACAAGGAGGTACCAAACATATACATCAGAAAGCCCCTGGCAACCCACTCGAAGTGGGGAGGCTCGGTGTAGTGAAACTGTCTAAAGCACTCGAAGAACCACGTATATCTGACGCGATCTCTGTCCATCTGTGCGGGGATAGCTCTAAAAAAAGGCATCAATGCATCGATAGAGCGAGCGACGGACGAGTCGAATGGAATGGGGGCTCCCCCTACTCGGATGCCCGTGATGAGAGAGAAATTGAGAGGCATCAGCGTAGCCTCAAAAGTGATGAAATGGAAGGTGTTTGTGGTATCCCACCACCGCTCGGCCAAAACTGTTAGCCAAACCCGATCGTTGCTCATCCTATCCAGAAGGGGTATGAACCGAGCAAAGTCAGAGGCATTGATATAAGCCCGGCTAGAAGCAGGGAGGGCATCGTACCACTCCAACACCTGCTCGTAGACAAAACCTCCGAAGCTTCTGATGTAATGGCCAGCCTGAAAAAGAAGAAGACAAACAGAATATATAAGAACAGACTAAGCAAGTGGTGTGTAAAGCAATGTTGAAAGTAATAAAAGCCTTAGGTTCGTGTGTACGACGACCCTTCGGTTCTCCTAAGCCCTAGAAGACTAGGCACCCTAAGACCTAGTGAGTCAGGAAAATCTCTCAAGCCCTAGAAGACTAGGCACCCTAAGCCCTAGTTAGCCAGGCAAATCTTGCACGTCCTAGTAGAAGACTAGGAATCCCAAGCCCTAGAAGACTAGGCACCCAAAACCCTGGTTAGCCAGGCAAATTTTGCACGTCCTAGTAGAAGACTAGGAACCTCAAGCTCTAGAAGACTAGGAACCCCAAGCCCTAGTGAGCCAAGCATATCTCTCAAGCCTTAACAGATTAGGCACCCTAAGTCTTGATACGCCAGGCAAATCTTGCACGTCCTAGTAGAAGACGAAGAACCTCAAGTCCTAGAAGACTAAGCACCTTAAGCCCTGGTTAGCCAAGCAAATCTTACACGTTCTAGTAGAAGACTAGGAACCCTAAGCCTTGGTGTGCCAGAAAAATCTTTCTAACCCTAGGTTCGTGTGTGAGTGATGATCCTTTGATTTTTGGAAAACCCTGGTGCGCCAAGCAAACCTCTATCATTTTATGTTAATGTTCTTCCCAAATATATATATATATATAAAAAAAACCTCTCTTTATGTTGTGCCCCTTTTGTCCTAAATTCTCTAGCGTTCTGGAAAATTATCTTAAATTTTCTAAGATTTTTGAAAAAATTTAAAAAAAATTTCCTGATTTTTTGAAAATTTGCCTTCATTTTCTAAGATTTTTATAAATTTTGCCCTAACTTCCTCGAACTGTTAAAATTTTGCCCCGATTTTGAAAAATTTTCCTAGTTTTTTAGGATTTTTTCAAAATTTTCTATGATTTTTTAAAAAATTTCCAAATTTTTTTAGGATTTTCTAAAAAAATTTCTTAATTTTCTAAGATTTTCTAAAAAACTAAAAATTAAATTAAAAGAAATCATCAAGCCCTTTATTTTTGAGATTTTTACTAAAATAATTGCCTCTTTTATTATTTGTTCAAACTCTAGTGTTCCTACTATTTTAAACTCCATTGCACAGTTACTTGAGCTAAGATTTGCAATCCAAACTACAAACATTAACACAGCAATCAACATTCATCATCATCAATATCATCATCACATCATATCATGTGGGGGATCCTAAGCATGCGTTTACATTTGATATATCATATAGCATGCTTTGGTATTGAAACAGTAAAGATAGAAAACTTATCGATGGGTACTGGCGAGACATATGCTGGTATGGCTCCCGAATAAGTACGTCAGCAGCAATGGAATCCGTAGGCAACTCGTAGCGCCGCATCTCACCTAGAAGCAAGCGATGGGGAACTGGAGTGTATGTGTGCGGGTCGAAGGGTGCTAGATGGCCCTCTCCAGCATTAGGATCCAAGAAGTTGGCCCCAGCAACAGCATTTGCAGCTACCTGTGCCTCAGCAGCTACTCGAGCCTCCTCCTTATCAACACGGTGGGAGGCACGCTCCGCCTCAAGCACGAGAGCATCAATCGCAATAGTGGGCTGTGTGATGGTGGCCCCGCCGGTGGGGAGGCTGGAGGTCGTGCCTCTGAGAGTCCCTATGACGAAGCTCTCACTAGTGGAAGAGCTGCGGATAGCTCCTGCGATATCCTCAAGATGGTTGTGACCCGCCATAATCGAGCAAGGAGCAAAAGGTGGAAGGCTAAAGAACAAAAGAAAGCAAGGAGAAGTTGGGAGAAGTTTGAGAGCATTTGAAAGCTAGAGAGAGAGTGAGAGATGAGGGGATGAACCCCTGTGCGCGCCTTAAAGGACCGGATGTGCACCTGGAGTTGGCGGTCGCCACTTCTAAAGTGAGCAACCGCTATGTTTATGAAATGTCACATGGCGACTGCCATGTTGTAGGAGTTTTAAGGCGGCGGTCATCATGTCAGAAGGGTTTGGGCTTAGTGACCACCAGGTTTTCAACAGTCACGTCATATCAATTGTCCATCACGGGGTTTTGGGGTTTTTGAGGGGCCTGTTTGGGGTTTCTTATGTATGTTTTGTTTATCTTTTGATGTGTTTATTTATTTATTTTTTGTGCATCTTATTAGCAAAAAAAAAAGTGATTCTCAAAAATAATATTTCAAAACCTTCCTTCTATTTTATATGTGTTTTCTTTTGGAATGCTTCTTTTTTTTGGTATGTTTATTGTTGATGATTATTTTCATTTCGTGTGAATTTACAAAATATTTTTAGCAAAAACAATTTTTTTTAAAAATATAATAATAAAATAATTTCTCTTAAAAATAATCTTCCTTATTTTGTATGCGTGTTTTTCTAAACTAATCTTGGGTTTTTTTCAAAAATACTTCAAGAAAATTTTTGTGCGTGGTTTTCTCTCCGGATAAATCTAATTTTAAGTCGTGACTTGGCTTTTAATTATTTTTATCCCGTGTCTCGTCCCGAATTTTTAGGTCTTGACTCGACCTATTAATTCGTGGTTTCTCCTCCCAATATATTTAATTTTAAATCGTGACTTGACTTTCAATTATTTTTATCTCGTGTTTCGTTTTGAATTTTTAGGTCTTGACTCGACCTATTGATTCGTGGTTTTCTTTCCTGATAAATTTAATTTTAAGCCGTGATTTGACTTTTAATTATTTTTATTCCGTATTTCATTCCAAATTTTTAGATTTTGATTCGACCTATTAATTCGCGTTTTCTCCTCCCGATAAATTTAATTTTAAATCGTGACTTGGCCTAGCAAAGGGGTACGTAGGCAGCTCTATAAAAATTCGAGTACGACCAACATCATATGCATGCTTGTGTGCTTGTGGCCTATGATTGATGGCTTGGTCAACTGGCTGTTGTCTCTGAATCTTTGATATAACTCGCATCGCGTGCTGCTATGCATGTTATATCGAAGAGAGAAAACTATAGACACCCTAATTTGACCCCGCCCAATCTTAGATGAGTCCGATGATGAAAGCAGTTGGAATGGTGGCTTAGTACGATTCTCGAAAAATGATCCAAACTCGGTATTTGAACCCAATAATCAAAAACCTTCAAACCAATGAAATTATGTTGAACCACCAACAACTTGATATGCAAGTCATTTCTAAATATGGCGATTGCCATGTTAATTGTGGCCACCGTCAATAGAACCTTTTGGAAACCCTAGCCAAAAGTGGCGACCGCCACATCCAACATGGCAACCACCAACTTTCATTATGGCGACCGCCAATAGAATCTTGTGAAACCTTTTCAAACATGGCGACCGCCAACTCAAAATGGCCTAACATGTCTCAGAACGTGGCAAAATCTCATTGGTTGAAGAATTCTATAAATATTGTACCCCAGCGCACATTTTCATGACAAAAAAATAGAGAGAGGCTTAGTGAGAGAAGCTCTGCCAAGTCGCCGAGCAATTCTGAGCCTCGACGCCGAAGCCCTACCAAAGTACCGAGAGCCAAACCTCCGGTGCCCAAACTTGGATATCGAGGATTGGATCATTGGCACCATTCCCCGACTTAAGGATTCTTTAGCAATTTAGGTACTTTGTTTAGATCCCCGGTCCTTCTAACTCCGTTCTCTCTCTTTTGGAGTGACCAAGTTAAGTTCAATTTCGATTCGCGCATTTCTTCAGTTTATAGTTAACCTTGTCTACTATTTACTTTGCCTTATGTAATTAGTTTTTTTAATAAAATTTCTTAGTTCACGCATTCACACTAAATACATTACTATTCTCATTAATTCATTAACTAAGTGCTAATATATTTTGGCAATTACAACTTGTAAATTTGTTAATTGTTATTATCAATGCAATAACATTCATGTGAATATAGTTGTTAATACTACATTCACATTTTTTAATAATCGTCTAGTTATTTATTCTTCATTTTATTTGTTTTCTTTTGTTTTTTTTTCCTAATGTTAGTTTAATTTTCTTTATTAGCATTTATTTTTATTTCTTTTCTTGTAATATTAATTTAATGTCAATTTATCTTCTTAGCATTAGTTCAATATTCTACCTTTATTTTATGCATTAGTTTAATATTTTTTTAATAGTCTCATTTTCCTTCTCTTTTCCTTTTCTTTTCTTTACTAGTATTTTTTATCTTTTTCATTTAATGCTAATGTTTCCTTTTTTTATTTTCTTTCTTTTTATTTATTAGCTTTACTTTTCTCATAAAGTTTCATTTTCTTTTTTTATAAGCTTTATTTTTCTTTTATAGTACTTCTTTTATTCTTTTATCAATCACAAAAACCTTTTTAAATTATATTTCATTTTTTAAAGTGTAATTTTCTTCTCTTTTGTTTTCATTTCATTTTACTTTCTCTTATTTCTTCTAAAATGTAAATAATTAGATTTTTTTTTTGTTAGTATAGCATTTTTCTAACATCTTTTTAGTATAAGTTTCATTTGTAAACATTCTTTCATAGGATTTTTCATGCATCTTTTATTATTTCTTTTATTAATTCATCATGTTAATGTTAACTTAGTTTGCTTTGATAATATGCATGTTTTAGTTACTTTAAAATTGCATTTAAAATAGTTTAACTTATTTTGTAGCAATTCATGTTTAAATAATTTTAGCATATTTTTATTCTTTTATGCAAATCATGATAGTTGTTTGTTTTAATAATATTGCATACGGTTGTGTCCCATATATCTTTTAGTTAGAAATTGCATGTCGTGAGACTTAAGATTTTTTTTTTATACTTGTTTTTATTTGGCGTTCTACATACGTATGTTATGTATTTTTCATATATAATTTTGGATGTTCTCTCTTTGCCTATATTTTTTTTATTTGCATGCATTTGAGAAATCTTATTAAAGAATCAATGATGATTAGTAGAGGCCAACCTTATGATTGGGCAAACGGGGTATCTAACACCTTCCCCGATTCGTACCTTAGCTCCTGAATCTTTTTCCTCTGGTTAAACGTTTTAAATATCAGTAGCTATTTTTGTTTTTTTTTGTTTTTCTCAAAAACTAAGTTGTGACTCTATTTTCAACAAAAAAAAAATTTAATTTTGGCTTTCAAGGTGTTAAAATATTTTCTAAACATCTTTTGAATCCCATATTTTTAACCATTTCTAAAAATCTCGACGCCATAGGAGATTATTAATCTATAAATATGCTCCTTTGATGAAAGAGGGTTGTGCAAAGCTGTGTGTTTATGATAGGCCAAGGGCAGATTGTTTTCAACTGATAAGGAGCTTTGAAAAGTAGAAACGCTAAAAGGCATACCAACAAAAGATTACATAAAAGGAAGAGTTCTGGGGGTTATCTGAAGAAGTAAAAGATTTCCAGCAAAGGTAGAGGTCGCGCCGCAATGAACAGCATCAAGGCCAATCAGAGTTTCTGCAAGGACCATCGGGATAAAGTTCTTTGCCAACCACATCTGACCTGCAATGTCAACTAAGTAGGGAACTGACTCATCTATCAGAAGAAATAAGGAGGTGACAGGCAAGTAGGCAAAAACATAGAGTATAACGGTGATGTAACTGAAAGCCGAGATCACCGAGGTCACCAATGGGACAGAATCTGCCTATAATCCGAGAAATGTCAAGGCAGTTATCAAATGTCAAGAGAAAAACCTCTTTCTTGGACAGGTCACAAAGGCGCTTCACATGTTGCCAATTAAAAAGAAAGGGAGTTAGCACTGCAACGGTCTTCCACAGAGCAGGGTCCATAATGGTAGCAAACTCTTCTATAGTGGGGAATAGTTCTTCGAGGCCAAAGCGGAAAACATGGGACTTTACATCCCATAGATGTGTAGCAACTCGTAGCAGTGATTCATTGATCTTTATAGCCCTCAGAGAGAATAAAGAGCTGATACGAAAGGACGCAAAGCTAGGAGCTCAACAGCTGAAAACTCCTCTATCCGTGCAGAAAGGGAGCTATGAAAGGAATCCATTATGCTAAAAAAGAGAAGACATGAAGGGTCCCAACTTACCTTTTATAGGGCATGAAAAGGTCGAACACCACAAGGCTCGAAAAAGTTCGAGATTCCTGCGGCCGCAACCTTCAAGGTCATGACTATAACATTCCGTACTTGGCCGTAAACTCTAATATGCACAACCACAAGCTGCCCCTGTACTTTCTTGCGACTGCAAGGTCCAAACCTTGCGTCCGCAACGTCCAAAGGTTACAGGTGTACCCTTTTTCGCACAGTTTGAGTACCTCTTGCTTTCTGTTCTCTCTTTTACCGTATATTTAAAATTTTTGTTGCTCTCAAACAAGATATCCTTTTTGACAAGAATAAAAGTGAAGCTTTTGTAAAGTTTAGTCTATGACTCAAGATTGGTATCATGAATTATACGACTAAGACAATTTAAGCAGTAATAACAATAAGGTTTCCATGCAAGCATAACCATAAGCATAACCATATAAGCATAAATGTAAAGTGTATCTAAAAGTGCATGGGCACCCTGACCCGTCAACCAATGAAACTAGGGCACGTAGGCCTGAAAAACGGTATGTGCTAGAATGTGTCAAAATGTATCAGAATAAGTATTAGTATAGATAAAAAGTGGGGGGAAGGATCTCTCACTCTAGTGCTTTTACTGGACTCACCGGGAAGAGGGCCCGACGTCTGAAGGGCAAGCCTCAGTAGATTCAAACAGCTCATCTAAATCATTGTCATCACTACCGCTGTTAGAAGAGGAAGATATGACTGTAGATCGGCTCCTAGTATATGAAGCAGACCCCCGGGTGGAGCGAGCTCGAGAAGAGGCACACGACCCACGACCTGGTGCCGGGCCTAGAACTGAAATCTGTTGCTATGCTAGGCTCGGGACTAGAGCCTGTGGCTGTAAAAAGGAGATAAAGATAAGTACAAAATATAGGAAAAGGATGAAGAGTAGAAGTCAGAAGATACTGACTATGGCTGTTGGAACAAAGGCAATGCCGGCTGCCCGAAGGGTGGCATCTTACTGGCGAATCAATGCCCTCTACCCTGACAACAAAAGCATCACACAATCTGCCTACGCCTGATCAACCTATGAGAAGCAGATACAATTTGAGCAAACTAAACAAAAGAACGTAACAAAAGGAAGAAAAGGATAGAGATAAACCCGGGTGATGTTGATGCTAAACCCCGGGACTGGAGGAACTAGAACAGGGAGGGTGAAAGGATGGCCGAACACAAAGACTGTGACGTCCCATGAAATCTCTGCCACTCCTGCAGCACCAGCTCATGCAGCTCCTGCAGCTCCAACCCCAGCCCTTGCTCCCGCCTTCGATATAGCTGTTGCCTCTGCTACCCTCGCGCTCCTCATACCTCTGCCAGCTGGAGGGATCCCTATTGCAACGTATCGAGGGCCCATCAGTCCCATCAGATGCCCTCTCGCCCAGGTCGTGTAGTACCCTGTGGGCTTCAGTAGAGTAGATGCATGGACGCCAACCACCTTCGGCATGATGTCAAATCCGCTCATGGTGTCTATCTGACGCATAAGAGCTGGAGAAGGCACTAGGATCTAGAAGTGATCCCAGCTGAGAGTTTGCCAAGCGACCCTCTCCCGGGTACCACTCCCGACAGAAGAGGCCCTCCGAAAGAACCCACAACTCAGAGGTGCCACGGCTATGCATAAAATCTACGCCAGCTCACTCCTCAACCCCTTGCCAAACATCCCATTGAACCTACAAAAGAGGGAAAGAAAATAACATAATAGAATAAGAATAGAATCAGATTAGTGAACAAATCAGTACACGGTGAACAGATCAGTAAATGGTGAATAGATCAGTGATCAGTGAAATAGAATCAGATCAGTGAACGGTAAGCAAATCAGTGAACAGATCAGTATACAAATTAGTGAGTAGTGAACAGTAAACAGATCAGTGAAGTGGTGATCAGTGAATAGATCAGTGACTAAGCAGTAAATAGTGAGCAGCAACAGAGTAGTGAACAGTGAACAATGAGCAGTAATGAGAAATGGGAACAGAAGATATACCTGGTTGGGAGTCAGTTGATCCAGGAACTGTCGAAACCTATCTAAACTCTTACCCCCAGGCTTCGTCCCCCAAAATCCCCTCGCCCACCGAGATGCGCGAGGAATGACTAGAGGATCCTCATGTGAGTTCGCCGAGATGTGCATCCCGAGGAACTCATAACTCTATAGCTGCAAAAAAAAGGGTCATCAGAAGAACAGACAACAGATATAAGAATAGATACAAATATAGAAGACAAAATAAAGATATACCTCCCAAATCCTTTAGTACCCCACAACGCTCAGCCCCTGCGGGATTCGTGTCACTGCCCTCATGGAACCATAAAGAGTGGCAAAGGCAGCGACTCCCCAGTCGTAAGCGACAACTTGATCCAAATAAAAAAGGGCTCCTAGGTAATGAAGATGGGCAGCATTCTCCTTGTTCGCAAATAAGGAGACACCGAAGAGGTAGTGAAGAAAAGCTCAGTTAACCCACTCATGGTGTCGGGGCTCGGCACAATGGAAGTGTCGAAAATGAGTGTAGAACCAGGTGTACCTGACGCGGCCTTAGTCCATCTGGAGTGGAACGATACCCTGGAAGTACATCAGAGCCTCAGTGGAACGTAGAATACCCAGGTCAAAGGGGATGGGATCTCCACCAATCTGAATACCGATAATCATGGCAAAGTCCATAGGCGTCAGAGTAGCCTCAAAAATAGTAAAATGAAATGTGTTGGTGGTCTCCCACCACCTCTCAGCTAACGCCGTCAGCTGTACTCTGTCGTTGCTAGTCTCGCCCAGTAACTGTATGAATTGAGCAAAGACAAAGCCATCAATGAAAGCATGGTTCTGTGCAGGAAGGGCTGCATACCACTCCAGAACATCACCAGAGCCGTCAAAGCCCCTATTGTATTTGCCAGCCTAAAAAACGAAGAGAAGATGATCCGAAGATATAGTAAAGCAATCAAATCAAATCATATGCAAAAAGAATGAAGAAAGAGAGATGACCTTGTTCAAAACTCTAATCATATGCGAAGCGTTGTCTAGGTATTCCTAATTCTAGACGGCGTCTTAAGTTTCTCAAGCCCTAGTGAGCTAGGCACTCTAAGCCCTGCTGTGCCACACAAATCCTGTTCAAAATCCCAGTCATATGTAAAGCGTTGTCTAGGTACTCCTAAGTCCAAACGGCGTCTTAGGTCTCTCAAGCCCTAGTGAGCTAGCCACCCTAAGCCCTGGTGCGCCAGGTAAACCCTGTTCAAAACCCTAGTCATATGCGAAGCATTATCTAGGTATTCCTAAATTCAGACGGTGTCTTAGGTCTCTCAAGCCCTGGTGAGCTAGGTACTTAAAGTCTTGGTGTGACAGGCAAACCCTATTTCAAACCCTAGTCATATACGAAGCATTGTCTAGGTATTCCTAAGTCCAAACGGCGTCTTAGGTCTCTCAAGTCCTAGTGAACTAGGCACCCTAAGCCATGGTGCACTAAGCAAATCCTTTTTCAAATCATAGTCATATGCGAAACGTTGTCTAGGTATTTCTAAGTCCAAACAATGTCTTGAGTCCCTTAAACCCAACAGAGGTAGGCACCCTAAGCCCTGGTGCGTTAGGCTAACCTATGTTTAAAACCCTCGTCATGTGCGAAGCATTGTCTAGGTCCTAAGTTCGTGAGATAATCCTTAAGTTTGTTTTAAGCTCTGCTCCTCAGGCACCCTAAACCCTAGCGCGCTAGGCATCTTATGTCTTAAGACATACTTTCCAGGCACCCATGTTGTAAATGCTAGTAATTAGGTGTTTTGTTCAAAACTCCAGTCGCTCAAGTATTTTATTATATCCATAGTCCAATGTCCAGATCCATTGTCTCAGGTCTTTAGTTCTAAATATTATATGGTATGTTTGAATTGCATGTCCTTTATAAAGTTTACAGTCCCTAAGCATTGTCTATGTGATTTTAACTAGGGCAATTTGTTATGTTTCAGGTTCTTTAAAATCACATACATCATGTTGCAAGTAATAGGGGATCCTGACAATGCATCTATGTTCGAATATAAAGCTACAAGGCATGCTTCAACATCCTGAATTGAAAAAGAAGAAAAGAGGACTTACCGCATGATTATGGCGAGAGAGGTGATTGTGTGGCTCATGAAGGAGGAAGTTAGGAGCGACATTAGCAATCGGAGGCTCGTACCTCCTCATCCCGCTCGACCTCAGACGGTGGGGCACAGGAGCATATCGTAGAGGGTCAAAGGGAGTTGGAATGCCCTCACCAGCATGAGGGTCCAAGAAACCCGTTATCTCTGCCTTAGTAGCCGCTTGATCCGCCACCTCTTGCGCTGCTACTGCTACTCGTGCCGCTCTATAATGATCCTCAGCAGCATGAAGTAAAGACCATTCCGCCTCGATCGCTAGTATGTTCATAGCCCCCATAGTAGTGGTGGGTTGAGGGTTAGAAGTCCCACCAATAGGAAGATTAGAGCCTACACCCCCAATAACGCCAAGAGAAGTGCTGTCAGAAGTAGAGGGTCCACGCCGTGCCCTGAAGATGTCATCACCATGTCGGTGGCTTGCCATGTGGAAGAAATACCTGAAAAGCTAAGAAGAAAAGTCTTGAATTCTCAAAATAACCAAGTGCACCGAGAGGGGTTCGAAGGCTGGAGAGAGAGAGTAAGAGAGTGTGAAGTCGGACTGCCTCGCGTAGTCTAGGGGGCCTTAATGGCTATTGGATGTTGCGGCCGCAACATTTGATGTTGGTGACCGCAAGGTTTGTGAATGAATTTGTTGCGACCGCAACCTGCTCCAACAGTCACATCGCGACTTGGATTCTCGAACCCTACGACCGCAAGGTTTGGATGTTGTGGGTGTACCATGTTTTGGCGTGATTACGTTTTGGGGGTTATAATTACTCTTTAAGGCTTATTTAATTGTTTGTTTTTGGGGTTTTTAAATAGTTTTAAGTCTTAACTCGGTTTTTTAATTGTTTTTGTCTCGTTATCATTCTAAATTTTTTGGTCTTGACTCGACATATTAATTTATGATTTTCTCCCAATAAAAAGTCTTAACTTGACTTTTTAATTATTTTTTATCTCGTTCTCGTCCAAATTTTTAGGTTTTGACTTGACCTATTAATTTGTGATTATCTCCCGATAAAAATAGTTTTAAAGTCTTGACTCAACTTTTTAATTATTTTTTATTCCGTTCTCGTCTCGAATTTTTAGGTCTTGACTCAATCTATTAATTTGTGATTTTCTTCCGATAAAAATAATTTTAAAGTCTTAACTTGACTTTTTAATCATTTTTATCCCGTTCTTGTCCTAAATTTTAGGTTTTGACACGACCTATTAATTTGTGATTTTCTCTTAATAAAAATTGTTTTAAAGTCTTAACTCAACTTTTTAATTATTTTTTATCTCGTTCTCATCCTAAATTTGTTGTCTTGACTCGACCTATTAATTTGTAATAAAAATACTTTTAAAGTCTTGACTCGACTTTTTAATTATTTTTTATCCTATTTTCGTCTCAAATTTTTAGGTCTTGACTCGACCTATTAATTTGTGTTGCTTTCCCGCTTAAAATAATTTTTAGAATATTGACTCGATCCTTTTGATTATTTTATCTCCACTTGAGCTATTAGATCTTGACTCGGTCTTTGAATTGTTATTTTTTTTGGTACTCTTTTAGGTGTTGACTCGACTTTTGGGTTTCTTTTGACATGTTAGTGTCCATATCGCACATCATGGTTTACATCTTGCATCTTTTGCATTTGTCCCGTAACTACGTTTTGTTCTGATCCCTAGCAAAATGGATACGTAGGCAGCTCGATGAAAGTTCGAGTACGACCACCACCATATGATTGCTTGTGTATTTATTGCCAAAGATTGACGGCTTGGTCGAAAGGATATTTTCTTTGGATCTTTGACATAACTCGCATCATGTGTTGCCGTGCAAGCTGTGTAAAAAAGGAGCAATTATATACATTTCAATTTGACCATGCCAAATCTTAGGCTTATCCGGGTGTGTCCAATGATGAAAACCAAGTGGAATGATGTCTCTGAACGATCGTCGAAAAGTGATTCAAAGCCAGTACTCCATGAAATCGAACCACGAGATTACAATTTTTGAACCTGGAGCCCACAACCTTTGAACCTCGCGACCTAGTTGTTCACTGGCCCAAGTTGTTGGGGCCGCAACCTTTGAACCTTGCGAATGCCCCTTTGATTGTAGCAACAGCAACATGAATCTCTTGGAAACTCTAAAAAATCATACGGTCGCAACATTCAATCTCATAGTCGCAACCTTCCTAGGTGGCGACTACAAACTTTGTGAGCCCAGTTTGAGCAGTGAATGTATTAGCACCTCATTGGATAGCATTTTCTATATAAACGTACCTTCGATACGATTTCAAGAGAGGATAATTGAAGTACAGCGATACTCTGTCGCACTCCCGACCTGTATCCTGATACATTCCTCTTACTCGAGCATTGGAATTGGAGTACTTGTCAAAGATCGAAAGGATGACTCCTGCATCCTACGACTTGAGGACTCATCTGGATTGTCACATTTCAGATATTTTGTTGGAACCCCAACACTTCTCTCTCCAATTTCCAACCCCCGTGAATTGGTCGGGTTAATTTCAGTATTTCAATTTCAAACTTGTATGCTTTATTCTTGTCACTTGTCACTTGTTATCAATAGGTTCAATTATCTTAGTTGCCTTGTTTACATGCTAGATTATTAGTGTTTGACTATTAATATCGATTAACCGAATTGCGAGCATGCTTAATTCCAAAGAATTTGGTTAACTTTTATTATGGTCTTAATTAATATAGGCTTAATCAGGCTCTGCAACATGGCACACTAGCACCCCACACACACTGTTTTCTTTTAAAATTCATTAAAATAGTACCTAAATACCCTGCAATCACAACAACCAATGTTGCGGATGCAACATTGTGGTACTAACATTAGTGCAGTCACAACATTGATTTTTGCACCCGCACACTATAGCCCCAATTTATTGTGACCGCAACATATGTTCCGGCTGCAACCCTTTTCCATTTCTAGTAGCTTGAATCTTGTTCATAAAGTGTTCTAAGTGTTATGTCAAGGTATATACAGCGTCCAATATGTTTTTCTTAGCTTAATTTTAACATGATTAGAGTTTAGAGGTTTCTTTTAAGATTATGATTTTATCACTTATCTAATGCTACGTCCATCATGAACCCTTTAGTATAGTTTGTGTATGATTAGGATTTATCAATTTTTTCTAATCGTTCCATTCTTTGTTTATCACTGCAGTTTTCACCATATATCCTTAGTATAGATTTTACTTGCCTTAGGATTTAGAATTTCTTTTTATGCTTTGTTTTGTGTTCTATATACCTATACTATGCTATTTTCTTATTTGATTTCAACCGTATATATAGAATATTAAAAAATCAATGATGATTAGTAAAGGCCAACTTCACAGTTGGACGAATGGGATGCCTAATACCTTTTCTGATTCATACCTTACCCCTTGAATCCTTATTTTCTCTGGTTAAAATTTTAAAGATCAGTTGTTCATTTTTTGTTTTTCTTGATTTTTCTCAAAAATCAAGTGGCAACTCCAATTTTTAATAAAAAATATTTTTAAAATATTTTGATTTTTAAGGTGTTAAAATATTTTCAACTTAACTCTTGAATTTTCTATTTTTAAACAAAACCCAAAATTCCGACGCCACACCTGGGCCTACCCCTCCCCTAAAAAGCTCGCCTAAATTTTTGGTGGAGCTCGGGCTTGGTCCACCCGAACCACAACCGAATTGGGCCAGACTTTTTTTACACTCCTAAATAGAATCAAACATATCATCAATATAGAAATTTCCAATTGATATTTCCTCAATGACATTCGCAGCATCCTCAGCATCTATAACATTCACGGATTTCCTACCTGTATGTTGTGGCCTAACGTTACTCCTAGTTGGAAAACTAGTAAGTGTTGGAGGACACGGAGATCCTTCAACATCGTCTATTTCTTGATATAAATCTACTACATGTATGCATGTATTCCATTTTAAACATTTTTATGATATCAAAGTTAAATCCAATAATGATTTTCACCCCAACTAGATTTCAATGTAAATCAATCATTAACTCTTTACGGGGTGGTATGCGAGATAATGTAGTATTTGAAACATTATCTAATATAGAGCTGTTCAAAAAATTGACTAATTCGCAAAATTGGTTTGAACTGGTGGTTCGATTTGATTTTTTTGTTTATTGGCCTGGTTTCAATTAAAAAAAATGGAACCGTTTGATACGGTTCGATTCTCGATTTTAGTCTCATGGTTCGAGTTTAGAATCGAACCGAACCATTTGACATATGTTATATAATAATTATTCTAAATTTATAATTATATATAAATACATATATATATATATATATAATATTCTATATATAACTATATAATAATTTATATTATATAATTATATTATGCGCATGCGTGCACACACACACATATAAAAGATTTTATATTAAATTTATTACTTTTTATAATAATGAGATGACTATTTTTGTAAGTTTATAATTATATTTTTTTCATAACTCCAAATAGATTTTACCTCTGCTATTTTATGTTACCTCTCTCTAAAGATAAGTATTTTCTAGATGGTTATAAAATCTATTCTATTACATTGTTTATTAGAATATTTATATTGCTATTTTTAGTATTTTGAAATAAGAAATCAGAACTGATGCGGAACGGATCGATTCCACTAGGTCTAACAGTTCAGATCGGTTCTAAAATTTATGAAATCGATAGTCACAGTTCATTTTTCGAATTTATTAAGAGCTGGATTAATTCAATTCGTATGCACCCTGAATCCAATAAATTCAAATAGAAATATTTAATTGGACCAGTCTTTCTAATAGCACTAATTGTCTATGAAAATGAATATTAATGTCAAAATAACATCTTGCAACCATATTTTTACAAAAAACATAAAAATGTTGTTAAAACGTATCAAAGAAATTTCTTATTGAAGTAAGAAGGAGAAAAATCCAAATCTCAATTAAAAGCCAAAAAATCCTAAATTTTTCAATAAGAGAATAAAATCCCTAATTTCTCAACAGAATGAAAAACCCTAATTATGAAAATGAAGTTGACAAACCCAGTATTTCCTTTGAACAAAAGTCCTAATTTTTTGAAAAGTATTTTCAAAACCCCTAATTTTCATATTACACACACAAAGCTCTAAATTTTTTAAAGCATATTCAATGCCTAATGAGATTGAAAATGCTAAGCCCAAAAAATGAATTGTAAATCAAAAGTCCTAAATGAAATTGAAAATCATGAACCTAAGAAAATGAACCATAAATCAAAAGACCTAAATTAGAACCCCTAAACTAGAACCCCAAAATCAAAACACCTAAATCGAAAGCCCTAATTCTCTCGGTCTCTCAATACCGCAACATAGATCATACCTGGATTAGAGAGAACTAAAGAAGAAAACACAACTATGAACCATTCCTTCAAATCTATCAGTCCCTCAATCTCTTGATCTCTCCGTTTCTCGATCTCTCGGTGTTTTGTTGTCTCGATCTCTTGACCTTCAGATGTTAAGATTTTATGATTTCTCGATCTCTGAAACAATTGATCTAAAGTACTCTTTGTCTCTTGGTTCCTTCATTTCTTTAAACAGCTGAGTAATTTCTTTTGGGGAGCCCATCTGTTGATCAACTAATATTTGGTAGTCAATTAGCGCACAACCTAACAGAGCAATGTCCCATGGAGGTAGAACGCCCAGGAGTCGTGAACTTCTTTTTCCGGAGAAGAAACAATTACATTATTTGAGGAATAAATATCGACAAACTCTGTACTAGCAAATTGGGCCACCACTTAGGATGGGAATAACTCAACCCAATTATCTTGTTGAGCACCTAATAAATAATGCACAAGGCTCTCGCTTCATTTAGAATCTCTATTTTAAAATTGGTTATAATAGTTTTGATGATGTTGATGTATGTGTAACAAATGAATACAAAATATGTATCCCAAGTTCGGTGAAATGCATCATTATATTAAAAGCGCAATAAAGATTATATTAACATATGTTGACTAGGGCATTATAAAACACCAATCAAATGGAAGGACAAATACATAATTGTATTTTTTTGGTTAGTAGAGTCTTGGGACAATGGTTGATAAAAGAGAACAATGTTATTTTAGAAAATGACAGGGTGACCTGAAGTATTCCTAATCCTTATGAAAAATAAAGAGTGATGTAGCCTTAAGTCCTGTTTTTACAACTATTTTGGGGGTAAGGACCATTTACAAAACTAGTACCTAACTAAGTCCATTTTTTTTACAATTTACCAAAATTACTCCTGATTGTAAATGAAACATTACCTCGAATGTTGCATACGAAATTGCAACATATGTTTCCAAAACAAGTAAGAAGATATCTTCGGAGGATTAGAATATTGAGACGAAGATGACAACTAAAAGTAAGCCTTCTACATCCCGCTCTATATCAATTTCAAACCCTTCACGAGATTTTCATCATTTTAGTTCCCTAGATGCAAACTTGTCATTCTACTAGAAACCCTATGTATGATAAATATTACAAATGTGAGAAATTGCAAAAATATTCTCATTTATTGCACAAATATTCTCATTTTTTTGTTGAACTAACATATTCTTATTTCTTGCAACAATATTCTCATTTATTGCAACAAAATTCTCATTTACCAAATAACATTGTCATTTTCTACACCAATATTCTTATTTTTTGTTGAACTAACATATTCTCATTTTCGCAACAATATTAACATTTTCTACACTAATATTCTCATTTTCTGTTGAACTAACATATTCTCATTTTCTGCAACACATTCTAAGATACTCGTATGTATTTAATGTAGGTAACAAAAACGTATTACATGTGAATCTTTCTTTGGAATAAAATAAAACTGCCATATATTTTCAGTTAAATTAGTGAAATGATACCGAATCAATAATCATGAAAATTTATTTTATATAACACATAGAATGGTAAATCACCATAATATTTTAATACTGTATTGACGAATGTAACTGTTCACAAAAAAATTTGGCTAAATCATTTTGTATATTTTATCACTAAATCAGAATCTATACAATTTGTATATATCTTTGCATATCTATTAGTTTCTATAATTATATATGAGGGTTTAAATATTCATAATAGTATTAAATATTTTTTTTTAAAAATTTGTGAGATAATTATCTCAAAAAAGTGATAAAAATACTACTCAAAGTTGTCAAAAATAAATATAATTTATCCTTTTGTTTTTATAATTTACAACGTCTTGCATGCACACATCGCCTTGAGTATGGATAACAGCTTATCGACAAAAAGTACACGTGGCTTTCAGTATAGATAAGAGCTTCTCCACAAAAAGCTTTTCAAATTTTCTTGTTTCCAAGAAGGAAGAACAGGAACACGATAACTCTGAAATGGAAAATCTCCATTTGTTCTGACTTTCCTCTCTCTTCCTTCTATTATAATATTATTTCCTTTCCATTCTCTGTGCCAATTTCTGGACGAGAGTGCTCATCCCTTTCCATTAAAGTTTTCCCAAAAAATCTTAACAGCTAGAAATCAGGGTTACCATCCGAGAAAACGAGGGTTCCTTCTTTTATCTCCTCTTTAACTACAATTGTTTTATGCGATTTTGTGGTTTGAATTCTATGAATTTGAGGTTCTAAGGTTCTTGGGTTGGATATGAATGAATATCGTCATATGACATTGGGAATTTGAAGGCGGAAGAGAGAGAAAGTGAAAGAGATAGAGAGAGATAGAGAGGCAGGCGATGGAGCTAAAGGGGAAATTCTTGCCGCAGTTTGAAGTGCGACGGCAGCCTCAAATGGGCGCATGGGTCTTCCCAAAGCGCGCCAAACGCAAATCCCTCGTTGTTCTTGGCACCTCCAGGTAAAATTTTAGAGCAAGAAGCGATACCTCAACCTCTCGAACTTATCTACACGTTTGTTTCTAAGTTTGCGGGTGTGATTTATACATATACTAGCGAATTGATTGTGTATAAAGGCAATATCAAATATAAATTAATTTTAAAATAATTTTTTGGCAACGATTAAGAGTAGAAAATTGTTACAAATGTCGGGATTTCAAAGTTGAAATGGATTTTTCAAGAGTGAAAGAGTGAAGAAGAAAGGTTAATATCATTTTTATCCCTTAAACTATTATAATTTTTTTCATTTCATCCCTCAACTATTAACTTTATTTATGTGATCCCTCAACTATCTAATTTACTTGGTCAAATTAAAAATTACCATTTACTAAAAGTTATCTTTTTTTTTCTTCATGTTTTACTCTGTTTTATTAACATAAAAGAAGTTAACTTTTCCACTACAAATAACAAATTTACTAATTTGTCAAACAAAAATAGTAAAAATTGTTACCAGACCTTTTTTTTCCGTCAATAACTTTTTCATTGCAGCAAAATGACTATTTTATCTACAAAAAAATAAGTAAAAATTGCAATAGAACTATTTTTTTCAATAACTTTCTCACAAAAAGCAGCAAAATGACCGTTTTGTCCACAAAAAATTGAGTGAAAATGGCTACAAGATTGTTTTTCATCAATTAAGTAGACAGTAATTTTTTAATTTGACTAAGAGTAAATCAGATAGTTGAGGGACGAAGTAAGTAAAATTAATAGTTGAGGAACCAAATAAAAAATAAAAAACTCATGGTAGTTTAGGGGATAAAAATGAAATTAACCTGAAGAAGAAATGAATTGCAGTCCCAGTCCAAAATTTTCATGTATAGTAAATTCTTACCATTAAATGAAGTTTGTCACGCAGGCATTCTGAAAACTATGAGTTAGAGAATATATTTCAAAAGGATAAATTTTTGATCGTATGATTTAAGCTTGATTGAATCGCAACTACTCTTTTTAAAGTATGTTAGAAGAGAGGGAACACATTTTAAAAAGATGAACTTCTAATCGTAGGATTCAAGATTGAATTAATGTTCGCCACTGATGTGGTCGTTATCGCACAAAAAATAATTATTTAAAAATCAAATTAAACTACTACTCTATGGAATAGTGATTAAGACCAAGTATCATTCCAACATGAACAATAAGGCTAAGTTGCGGTATTTTCAAATTAGTTCTTGAAATTAATTTGAAATAGAAATTAATTGAATTTATGAGATGGGATTAACTTGAATGATATAAAATAACAAAAATTAATCTTAAAGATCTTTAAATGTGAAAAATCTTAAGGATTCGAATCCATCCTAATCTCGCAAAGATGAATTTATACTGATTACGGACCGAAACTATTTATTTGCACAATATCTGTTATGGTTACAAAACCTTAACGGACTTCTCAAGAGGATTAACGAGACCTAAACCTGACATAGATTATCTTTGGTGGCACAGGTTGTCCACAAGAAGTTTGGCACAACTCATCCTTACAAAGCATAACATATCTCACGTTCATATCACCACGTTCACAAATAGAACATTGTATAACTTGATACTCGCAATCACAGAAAACGATTATTAAAATTTAAAACCGAGATAACGTATATTAAAACCAAGAACACTTATTTAAAAAGAAAACGTAAAACTCGTTAAGAGTTATACACAAAGTAAAAAGAATAGAATCCACAATCGAATATAAAGTTCAAATATCACTTGGCTAGAGTTTCATTAAAACTCTAAGGTAGGCTTCTAACTGCTATTGGATGTAGATGATGATGCAAAGTTTCTGGTTGAACTAGGGATCTAAATAATGGCCGTTAGGCCTGTTACGTAACTAATCGGACGTTACGTAATGGTATCTTGGAGTACCAATTCGGATACGTTGAGAAGAATCAGATTTATAGAGAATCCCATATGTATTGACTGATACTTCCGTTATGTAACGGGTATCAGCTGTGTATCGGTCCGTAATGGCTGATCTAACCGATAAATCCCCCCGACACAACGACAAGCATGTTGGAAGTGCAAACTCACCTTTTCCTTTTTCTTTTGTCTTCTTCGAAAATTTCACATTCCTTTTATGCTTTTACAAAAAAGCAACCCTTGCAATGATTGCTCTTCCTGAACTCATCTTCCTCTTCAGATCTGGTATTCAGACTTGGATTTGAGTTCAATTTGAGCTTGATTTAGGGATTTCGGTGGTCGATTAAGGTTCCAACCTGGATTTCAGTTCAATTTGGGGATTAAGGTTGCCGATCGTGTTCAATTTGAGCTGGATTGAGAATTTTGACGGTGATTAGTGTCAATTTTAGGTCGAATTCGGTATTTTGAACATCGATCAAGGGTTTCAGTTGTCGATTGGTGATTTTAACTCTTGATTGTGTTGGATTTGAGCTCGATTGGGGATTCCGACCGTAAGTAGTTTTGATTTCACTTCAATTTGGGGATTTCGATTGTGATTGCGTTCAATTGGTGTTCGATTTGGGATTTTGGTGGGTGATTGGGGTTCAATTTGAGGACTTTGGCGAAGGTTGTTCTTCAATTTGGGATTTCGGCAAAGGCTGTAAGACAAAGGCTGTTTGGCAATTTGGGATTACGGGATGTGAGATTTAGCTCATTTTGGAATTTTAATTGCATTAATTTGATTTTTTCCCAATTTGCATGTTTTTTATTACTTCAATTGGTATTCAAATTCTCTTTTGGGTTTTTTTTGATATGTTTGTCTTGCTTTCTTTAATTATTTTTTTCAATTTATCATCTTGCAATTCATTATTATTGTATGTAATATTTAAATTATTTATATGCCTCATTTATATTATATAAAATAATATTCAAATTATAAAAATAATATAATATATGAACATTTATTATTTAGTATAATATAATTTTTATTTAAGTTTGAATTACTCATGATTTGAATATATAATATATAGTATAATATTTTAAAATTCTATAATAGTTTAATAATGTTACAATTTAATATTGTTATTATATGTGGTATTGTAGTTATTTGTAGTATTATATTAGTATTTATAATATCATAGATAGTGAAATTCTTTTACCATATAACAATATCATACTTTTAAAAAAAAAAAAAACACATTCTAGAAAATATGTTTTTTGTGCCAAGATGTCAATTACAAACAACTACAAACTTTCAATTTGTAGTAAATAAAGTTAGGATATATGTATTAATAAGTTTTATGCCATTTTCTAGCGCTTGAAAAAAATTCACATGCGTGCTTATCGATTCCCGTTACAAGTTAATTGATACTCCTGATACCCATTACATGTGATTGTGACCGTTACGCTGACTGATATTGCCATTTAAAACCTTGGGCCAAACGTGCCAAAATTGCAAGGAGAAGAGATGACGAACCAGATCCCTTGCGAAGAGACTAAAATCGCGAGAAGAAGAGATCAAAGGAACTAGCAACCCAAATCTCCAAGCACAAACCAAAATTGCATCTTGAAGGGGCAATTGACTAATGAGAAGCACAAAAAAACAACAGCAGTAATCGAGGAATACCACCAAATCGAGCACGGATCTGAATAAAGCAAGGGTTTTTGGTACCTATAAAGTAGTTTTGGATGAGTGAAACACATGGAGAGTGGCATGATTGGCAGATTTGAGGATAGCTTTCCTAAAATGGCAAGAAGATTGAATGGCTCGAAGAACATATTAGTCGACATCAATTTTTTTTTTCAAAAATCTCCAAATTTCTAGCGGCCTGAGATGAAGCCAGCCATAGAGTCGCCGACCATCGATGTCCGTACAACCGGCGGCGTCATGCTGACGTCAGCACGCTGTTTCTACCTCATGGTACGTTTCAGACTAATTAGAACTGTCCTAGAATTAGATATTTGCTCCGATACCAAGTGAATGTGTAAAGGCAGTAATTTTAGGATTTTAGAGAAAAGAATAGAGAAGACAAGAAAAAGAATTTAAGGTTTTAAGAACCTCATCAGCCTCCTCTTCCTGACACCTATTTATATTAATTAAATGAATATACGACACAATGACAAAAATACTTTAATACAGAAAAGAAAGACTAACATAGGTATTATTTGTTTTTTGTGGGGCACGCTAGGGACACTACTTAGAGACGTGTGTCCACTTTTAATCACGTGTTAGGGCAATGCTGATTATATTTTTGCGTGTTTAATTGAAATATAAACAAAATTGTAGTAGTTTGATGAGGTTGCGAGGGTGTGAATTACTCTTCTTTCTTATACTCATATGTTAGTGAATAGTGCTTAAATTATGGATTGAATTTTTTTTCATGTTAAGTTAGTGCTGTTTTACTATTCTTAGCATTTGCGTATGTTACAATGATTCACATAACAAGTAAAAATATATGAAAAATATAGTCCTTATTATACGCTATTGGGTCCTTATCCTTATTTTTAAAAAATCGCAAGTCTCGTGTTCGTACCCATATTGTATCCGTGTTTCGCGTTTGTACCCATGCTTCTTAGGTTGAGGTTGCTCTAATAATGTTGTGTAATATTCGATAGAGGTTTCTCCTTGTCGGTTGTACCCAATGTTACATTGACTTGTCTAAATGTATAAATGTCGAACACTCGACACTTGGTAATGTATGGGATAAGGTCTTTGGCGTGAACGGTTGAACATTTTCCTTGTAAACAATTTAATAATTGAGTTTACCAGATAGCTATGCATAATGCTCTCATATTTTGTACAAAACGTTTTATTGCATTTTGAAAATGGCATTTTATCCTAAAAAAGGCATATTAAGAGAGATTAATTTTTTTTTCGTGTCCAAGTGCACAAGGCATAGAAATTAGAGATGAATACGACATTTGAAAGGCGTACCTATACTTGTCATCTATACTCAAGTTCATATAACATTGCTTGTCCTAGTCCAGGAATGAGCGTGCCACTAACTGGCCTTTTTATCTCTCTCTCTCTTGGCCATCGTATAAATGTAGGGCCCCAATCTTCTATTCTTCTCCATCAAAACCCTACTTGTTAGCTATAGGTTCTGGTATGATATATCGAATGTCTCCAACAAAATGGGTTGGTCGACCTGTTGAGTGGTGAAGAAAAATCACAATTCTGGGTTGACCTACTAGAGGGGCTAGCACGGGGTGGTCTCGGGCTAGGGACAGCTCGAGCGATTAGTAGTCAACTTGAGTGGGATTGTATGCCAGGAAGTCTCAGGCTAGTGATCGCTAGACCGGCCAGGGATCTGCTTAAGTGGACCCATCGCGGAACAGTTTTTTAGTGCGGCGGCTAGGGTTATGTTTTAACCCCAAGGGGCTTTTCATTGTGTGAGTAATGATATGTTTTTAGCTAGAGAGACTGAGAAAAAGTTAAGAACATCATTCTTCTTTGTAATCCTCCAATCAATATAGTGAAGTGTGATCCTGTGGACGTAGCCACGTCTTGCCGAACCACATAAATCTTGTGTATGATCTTGTGATTGCTTATTTTATTTCTTTTTTCGTTATCATTCCGTGGTTTGTGCATTCGTTGTTGATCTTGGGCGGGATTGGTGATCGTGTTCTAATCCCCAATAATTGGTATCAGAGGTCTAGGTTAGGAGATTGACGAATACACATGGCAGAAGAAGGAAGATCGACAGGAATCGAGAAGTTCGATGGTTCGGATTTCAGCTATTGGGGGATGCAGATAGAGGACTATCTGTATGGGAAGAAGCTACACTTGCCGCTCTTGGGATCCAAACCAGAGGGTATGAAGGATGAGCATTGGGCGTTGACAAGTAGGTGCTCGGGGTTATTAGATTGACGTTGTCCTGGTCAGTGACGCACAACGTAATCAAAGAAAAGACTACAGCAGACATGATGGCGGCACTGTCAAGTATGTACAAGACGCTGTCGGCAAACAAGGTACATCTTATGAAAAAGCTGTTCAATCTAAAGATGGCCAAAGGTACACTCGTTGCACAACATCTGAACGAATTTAATATTATTACGAATCAGTTGTCTTTAGTAGATATCAATTTTGATGATGAAGTTAGGGCCTTGATTGTGTTGGCTTCGTTGCCAAACATTTGGGAGGCTATGAGAACGGTAGTAACTTTGCCGGTTAGAATAAGTTGAAGTATGACGATGTCAGGGACTTGATTTTGAGCGAAGAAGTTCGCAGGAGGGATTCGGGTGAGGTATCTAATCTGGAGTCGAATGTTGGTTCGACTTTGAATGTTGAAGCACGGGTTAGAGGTAATGATAGGAATCAGAACAGGGGCAGGTCTAAGTCTAGAAGAGGCAGAAGCAAGTCTAGGTCGTGACGGTAGGCTGAATGCTGGGGTTGTGGCAATACTGGCCATATCAAGAACTGTAGTGAGCAGAAGAAGAAGGCTGACGGTGAGTCAGCCAATGTTGTGACAGAGAATGTTCAAGATGCTCTACTCCTATCAGTGGATAGTCCTATTGATTATTGAGTGTTGGATTCAGGAGCATCTTTTCACACGACGGCACACCAGGAAATTATGAAAAATTATGTTGCCGGTGACTTCGACAAGGTATATTTGGCAAACGGGGAGGCTTTAGACATCGTGGGTACAGGCGACGCCAGAATTAGAGTGCCGAATGGTTTAGTGTGGAAGATACAGAAGGTACGGAACGTACCTAAGCTTATGAGAATTTGATTTCAGTTGGACAACTTGACGCAGAAGGTCATTCAGTGACTTTTGTTGACGGCACGTGGAAAGTTACTAAGGGAGCCATGGTAGTGGCTCGGGGAACAAAGATAGGTACCCTGTACATCACTACAAGTACAAGGGACACAGTGGTACTGGCAGACAGTACACGAGCTTGTGGTATTAGAGACTGGGACACATGAGCAAGAAAGGGATGAAAACTCTGCAGTCAAAGGGCAAGTTGCAGGGTTTGAAGTTTGTAGAGTTTGATTTGTGTAAGGGTTGCATTTTCGGAAAGCAAAGGGAGGTCAACTTTCTGAAAGGTGGTAGGACACCAAAGCCAGCCAGGCTAGAGTTGGTACACACAGATCTGTGGGGTCCTTTCCTAGTTGCATCTTTTGGAGGCTCGCGGTATTATGTGACATTTATTGACGATTCCAGTAGGAAGGTATGGGTCTATTTTCTGAAGCACAAGTCTGATGTGCTTGAAACTTTTAAGAAGTGAAAGGCCCTAGTTGAGACATACCGTATTAAAGCTGAATTGTCTGAGATCAGACAATGGAGGTGAATTCACAGACGGGGAGATTTAAGGATTTCTGTGCGGCTAGTGGAATCAGGTGGGAGAAGACCATGGATCTAAATAATGGCCGTTACGTAACGGATCGGCTGTTACGCAACGATATCTTGACGTGTCGATCCCGTTACGATGCAGTGCATTGTAGCACAAAAAATCCCCACTGTATCGACCGTTACTTTTGTTATGTAATGGGTATTAGTCGAGTATCGGCCTGTAACGGTTGTTATAGCCGATACGGGGCCCCTCGCGACACAACGACAACCAGACTCACCTTTTTCCTTTTTCTTGTCATCTTCGAACTCTTCTGTGCCTTTTCTGCTTTCTCGAACTTGTTTCGCCTCTTCCGAACTTGTTTTGCCTCTTCCAAACTCATCTTGCTATTCGATTTCAGTTCGGATCTAGGGTTCAACATCGATTTGGATTTTAGTTTCGATCTTGCTCTTCGATTACGATTTCAGTTTCGATTGTGTTCTGGGGTCGATTTGGATCGCGAGCTCGATTGGAGTTCGATTGGGATTTCGATTTAGATCAGCGTCGATTGCCGATCGTGTGTTGCCGCTGTTGCGATTTGTTCCTATTTGCGATTTGGGATTCGCAAGGCTTTGTTTTTGTAGACAGATTTGTCTCATTAAATTTTTTATAATTTGTAAGTTTTTTTGTTATTTTAATTTGTATTTAAATTCCCATTATAATTTTTATTTATATCTTTATCTTGTTTTTTTTTAAAAAATTATCTTCTTTAATTTATCATCATATAATTTATTATTATTATTGTATGTACCTTATCTCATTTATATTGTATATAGTAATAGAAATATTTATTATTTAGTATAATATTTTTTATTTAAGTTGAATTATTTATAATTTGATTATATAATATATATAGTATAATATTTTAATATTATACAATAGTTTAATAATATTAAAATTTAATATTGTTATTATATAATTTATATATAGTATTGTAGTTACTTGTATTGTAATATTAGTTTAGTAACTTTTTTTATGATATATAAAAATCATAAAATAATAATATTATTATAATATGCATTTTTTTGGATTTTATGTTGCTAATTTAATATATAAAATATTAATACAGAGTGAATGAAATCACAATGCCATGTGAAAAGTTAGGGACAGAGCCTAGTGACGATATTGAATGAAAATTTGTAGATCTAGTGCCAAATAACAGGCATAAACTGTGTTACAAATTATGTGGAAGGTTGGTTACTGGAGGAATAACTAGATTAAAGCAATACTTGGCTCATCAGACGGAACAAATTAAACCGTATCCAAATGTGTCTACAGAAATTAGAGAAGAAATGATGAGACTTTCGAGGTAAGAAGGAGAAACAAATTGACAAGAAGCAAAGGGAAGAATTAGTTGCACAAATTAGAGCTTCTCAACGACGGTATGGTGATGGTGGTGGTGATGATGATGATGAATATGGTAGATGAGGTATTAATATTTCTAGTGATGATGAAGATACTGAAATGACTATGGCAAGGCGAGAAAGTGTAAGAGAGTAAAAAGAGCGAGAGAAAAAACAAAGGTTTGCAGCACGTTCTGGGCAGATATATGATACAGGAAGTAGTAGTAGGACATGTTCGGCAGGAGGATTAAGTTTGCGAAGATTGGGGTGTTGATCTATTAGTGTTCGAGAAAGTAGTAATGGTGATAGACAGAAGTGGGTAAATCCATACACACCAGAAGCGAGATTAGCTGCAATGGATTTGATGTTACATCGAGGTAAACAAAAGCAACAAACACTGCTACAAAAGTTATGAAGACTTTGAGGACAAAATTAGGAGGGACAGTTAGTCAGTTTTTCATCTATGGTTTGTATTCAGCCAATGCAGTTCTCAATCCTTGGTTTAAACCAACGTTGGATGTTGCCAAAGAAGTGGAACCAAATGTGGAACTTCCTACTCCATACGAGGTAACTGAAGTTTACTTACCTAGGAAGTATGAGTTAATTAAAAAGTGGATTGAGTTCCACAAGCCTGTTTGGGAGAAGAGATGCGTGACAATAATGTGTGATGGATGGGCAAGGCTTATTAGGAAGCACATAATTAATTTCCTAGTTTACAGCAATCGAGGAACAATTTTTCACAAGTCTATTGATGCCACAGATGTGCCTAGTAGGACATCAGAATACTATTTGAGCCTACTCGATGAAGTTTTTGATGAGATTGGAGAAAAATATGTGGTACAAGTTGTGACGGATAACGAAGCCGCTTTGAAGCTTGCGGGAAAAAAACTTAAGGAGAAGAGGCCGCATCTGTATTGGACAGCTTGTGCAGCTCATTATATTGATCTCATATTAGAGGTGGAAGATATTGGCAAGAAAAGTAGTGTGGCAAAAGTATTAGATGAAGCCAATGAATTCACCAGCTTCATCTACCAATACAATTGCCTTGTGAATTTAATGAAGAAATTTACCAATGACAGAGAATTGCTATGCCCTGCCATCACGCGCTTTGCTACAAAAATTTCATTACATTAGAAAGCCTTGTCAGACACAAGGGTGGTTTGCAAGAGATGCTCCATTCTAATAAGTGGAGAAATTCTAAATGGGGCAGAGACAGACATGGAAAGGGAACCGAGCATCAACTGAACAAAATAGCCCTTCTGCAAGTGCATCCGGTGGCGGCGACAGTGGTTTGAGTCCATTTAGTAGTAGCTATATTGATACCAACTCATCCCCTGATGGAGGCAATGCTGGTGATAGGCAACATGAAGGTGAACCCTCTGAATATAGATATACTGATTTTGATAGATGCAGTTCACTTTTTCGTAGAGAACCTGGGATGCATGCCTTTTATGATGATGAGGAGATTGGAGATGATACTCATTTGATGCACTATCAAAGGCGCAGACGTCGATCATCAAGCAAGGCACGTGATAACTATGATGATCATCCTGTTATGCACCAATTTGTAGAGCTTGGATTTGGATGACAACTTGACCATTACTCACGAGGGCCACGACCACATCCTATGTACCCTCAGGGCCCTCAAGGGCCTCAACCTTTATACTATCCTCCGCTACTCCTCTTTACCCATCTACTTCCTACAGCTTATCATCAACCACCTATGGCTTACTGTCCTCAGTATGGTACGTCACAGTATGGTTATGGATTATTTGAGCCGCCCATTCCTTATGGTTATGCTTATCAGCCTCCCGAATTTTCAAGTAGTGGCAATACGATGGATATTAGAGGTAGAATCTCTAGCTACCGCCAAAGACGGCAACCACGCTAGCAAGTTTACGATGATGACGATAATCATGATATTTATGAACCACGCCATTCTTTCTGGATGTGAGAGGTGTGTTATTTTCCTTAAACAAAAACTAAATGAATATTAGTATGTGATTTTTAAATTGATATCTTGTTAGTAATAGTCATATGTTAAAATGTTGAATTGTTATTTGTTAGTATATAACTATATTAGAATTTTAAAGTATGCATCATGCATGATATTGACATTTTCACAATCAATATTAATTTTTTTTCTTGTGATTGTTATAAAAAAATATCAATTATATTAGTATTTATAATTATAATATTATAGATAGTGAAATTCTTTTACTATACAATAATATCGTATTTTTTTTAATTTTAAAAACAACATAAATTCTAGAAAATATTTTTTGCGTCCAAATAGCAATTTAAAACAATTACAAACATTCAATTTGTAGTAAATAAAGTTATAATATGTGTATCAATGAATTTTATGCCATTTGCTAGCGCTTGAAAAAAATTCACATATGCGACCCCTAATTCTCATTACAGATTGACTGATACGCCCGATATCCGTTACATGCGACCGTAACCGTTACGTCGGCCAATAACGCGATTTAAAACCTTGGAGAAGACCATTCTAGGAACTCCACAGCAGAATGACGTGGCTGAGCAGATGAACCGGACACTTAATGAAAGAGCCAAACGCATGAGACTGCATTTTGGGCAACCCGAGTGCTTTTGGGCTGATGCAGTGAACACAATAGTCTATCTTCTGAATAGGGGACCGTCAGTACCATTGGGATTCAGAATTCCAGAGGAGGTATGGAGCAAAAAAGAAGTAAATTTGTCTTTTTTGAAAGTTTTTAGCTGCACTTCATATGCTCGCGTAGATGCTAATGCTAGGAGTACGTTGCAGTCTAAAGCTAAAGTCTGTTATTTTATTGGTTATGGTGATGATGAGTTTGGTTACCGGTTTTGGGATGACAAAAGCCGAAAAATCATCAAAAGCAGAAATGTAGTGTTTAATGAATAGGTGCTGTACAAAGACAGGTCAAAGGCTGAGACAGACAGTGCATTGTCGGAGACGAAGAAATCTGAGTTTATTAACTTGTATGACATTTCTGAGGAAGCCAAACAGAATGGTGCTGAAGAAGACAAGGAGAACGTGAATCCACAGGTGGAATACAGTATACCAGTGACATCAGTCAGGAGGTCTTCCAGGAGCATTAGACCGCCACAGCGGTTTTCACTGTTCCTGTTCTACATTCTGCTCACTGACAGTGGTGAGCTAGAAGATTATGCAGAAGTCTTGTAGACCAAGAGTTCAATGAAGTGGGAGTCAGCAATGAAGGATGAGATGGATTCTTTGCTGAAAAACTAAACACGGGAACTGACTAGATTACCAGTTAGAAAGAAAGCTTTGTACAACAGGTGGGTATACAGAGTGAAGAAAGAACATGACGGCAGCAGGCGCTACAAGGTAAGGTTGGTTGTCAAGGGATTTCAGCAAAAGGAAGGATTTGACTTCATTAAAATTTTCTCCCGGGTTGTGAAATTGACAACAATCAAAATAGTGCTAGGAATTGTAGCTGCAGAGGATCTGTTTATGGAGCAGTTAGATATCAAGACTTTGTTTCTTCACGATGAACTAGGAGAAGACAAATGCGCCATCCTGAAGGATTTGCAGTGAAAGGCAAAGAAGACATGGCCTGCAAATTGAAGAAGAGCTTGCATGGTCTGAAACAAGCTCTAAGGGTAGTGGTACAAGAAGTTTGACAGTTTCATGCAGAGTACCGGGTTCACCAGGTTAGAGGTAGACATTGCTATTATGTGAAGAGTTTTGACAGCTCATATATCATCCTGTTGTTATACGTGGATGATATGTTTGTTGCTGGACTGAGCATCGAGAAGATTAATAAGCTGAAGAAGCAGCTGTCAAAGCAATTTGCCATGAAGGATTTGGGAGCTGCCAAGCAAATCCTTGGCATGAGGATAGTCAGAGACAGAACTGAAGGGACCATGAGACTATCTTAGGCAGAGTATGTGAAGAAGGTGCTGAGCAGGTTCAATATGGATGGCACAAAACCTGTTAGTACGCCTTTAGCTAGCCATTTCAGGTTAACAAAGGACCAGTCTCCGAAGACAGAACAGGAGCAGGAGTGCATGAGTAAGGTTCCATAGGCTTCGATTATTGGTAGCCTGATGTATACTATGGTCTGTACCAGACCAGATATCGCATATGCAGTGGGAATAGTCAGCAGATACATGAGTAATTCAGGGAAGAAGCATTGGGATGCTATCAAATGGATTCTGAGATATTTGAAGGGAACTACATAGACATCCTTGTGTTTCACGAGGACATGATTGAAACTGCAGGGCTATGTGGATGTTGACTTAGCCGGCGATATTGACAGTAGAAAGAGCACCACTGGGTTTGTCTACACTTTGGGTGACACAGCAGTGAATTGGGCTTCAAATCTGCAAAAGATTGTGGCACTTTCTACTACAGAGGCAGAGTATGTTGATGCGACAGAGGCTGGAAAGGAGATGGTATGGCTACAGGGTCGATGGCTAAGTTGGGCAAGCAGATTGATAGGGGTACACTTTTTAGTGACACTCAAAGTGTCATTTTTCTCGCCAAAAATCCAGCATTTCCACTCCAGGATGAAGCAGATACAGTTGCGGTATCACTTTATTCGCTTTCTAGTGGATAACGGTCAGTTGCATATTGAGAAAATTAGCAGGGCAAAGAATCCAGCCGACATGTTGACGAATGGTGTCAACACTGGCAAACTGAAGTTGTCCTCGGCTTCAGTTGGTCTTTAGGGTTAGAAGACAGAAGATGAGTCACACAAGGCTGTTCAAGTTTGTTGGTTGATTCAAGGCGGTTGGTGTTGTATTGGGGTTTTCTCAGGGCTTGGAGTGGTTTTATTTCAAGTTGGAGAATTGTTGAGTGGTGAAGAAAAATCACAGTTCTGGGTTGATCGCTTAAGCGGCCAGGGGTCCTCTCGAGCGGGCTAGCACGGGGTGGTCTCGGGCTAGGGATAGCTCCAACGATCAGTTGTCAACTCGAGCGGACTTGTCGCGAAACAATTTTTTAGTGCGGTGGTTAGGATTATGTTTTAACCTTATGAGGTTTTTCATTGTGTGAGTAATGATATGTTTTTAGCCTTAAAGATTGAGAGAAAGTCAAGAACATCATCCCTCTTTGTAAACCTCCAACCAATATAGTGAAGTGTGATCCCGTGGACGTATGTACGTCTTGCTGAACCACGTAAATCTTGTGGATGATCTTGTTATTGCTTGTTTTCTTTCTTTCTTCGTTATCATTCCGTCGTTTGTGCATTCGTTGTTGATTTTGGACTGGATTAGTGATCGTGTTCTAATCCCCAACACGACCTACCACACTCCTTTACGGGGCTTATAAATTTGGTCACTAATCTAATGTCATGCTATTGTTCTTTATTACAATAACCACGGAATCTTCATTGGTGCCACTCTCTCGATCATTTATAAAATTGATTAGCTTTCCCAATCTGGTGTCCATTTATCCACCATTTATCCAGTTCACCCTTTGCAGTTTAGCATAATTCCCTTCTAGCTCCAACAGCTGCATTACCAAAGCCAACTTCTACATTCAATGAGGTTATGTTTTTTTTGGGTAGGTTGAATTAGTGTGGTTTGACCCCTTGGATATCTTTTTGTTTTGATGTCCTTTCAGCTGGTACATCCATTATAGGAACTATTCCACAACAAGAAATAAAAGTTTGTCTAATACTTTTTTCACATTTTCTTCCATTTCAAACCCTTTCACTTGATACTTTTTCCCTTTTTGTTTCTTTCTCATGTCCATTGTTACGTTATTTGTACCATTATACCAATGAATATTAGCTTTATTTGCTTTATTGTCACGAGTTATTTATTCTGCTGGAATTTCTAGTATCCTAAAGTGTGAGATTGTCTTACTATACAAATATATAATTTATTTATCTTAAAAGAAACATAAACCTCAATATTATTTTCAAAACATATTTTGAAGTGTCAAATTGCCGATGAAAACCCCCAACAAATATTCTACTTGTTACAAATAAAGTAGAACATCAATAGGTTTCATGGCATTTGCTCACACTTTCAGAGAGCTTGGTTTTCGATTCCTGTTACGCATTAGCCGATATTCACGATACTCATTATATGCAATCGCGATTGTTAAATAAGGTGATAGCAAGGAATAAATGCTCTTTTGGCTAGAATTGATGATTTGTTTGATTAGTTACACGAGGCACAAGTATTCTCTAAGATGAATTCACTGGGAAGTTAATTTATTTTACTCGTACTTGTTCTGACATTACTTATGTTGTTGGTGTTGTTAGTCAGCATGCCCTTCTTGTTAGCTGCATTTTGAGGCATTTGTTGAATTAAACGCTATTTGAAGATTGTTCAAGGGCACGGGTTGTTATATCATCCCTCTAATTCCTTGTTTGAGACCGGGATTAGTGAGACTGGTAACCGTATTGATTCTTTAGTCTTTGATAGAATAAGAAAAAAAACGTGGAAAATGGCAAACTAAATATACAAGACATGGGATTAAGACTAAATTGAATCACTGAACATGTAAGGAAGGTACCAAGTGTACTACTCTCCATGTGAATCCCCAAGTTTCTCCCAGTTTTTGGTACCATCCTTGGGGTTAGCTGCAGAAAGGTGTTTTATATTTTATGATAAATTTCTGCAGGGATTGGTTAACCTGGTAAAAAGATCAAATGATGAAGTTGACAATCAATAGTGTAACAAATGATTGAAGAGAGGCTTGATTTTGTGCTTGTGCCCGCAATTATGCTTGAATGAGGCTCACAAGTCACAATAGAGAGTAAAACTAATAGTGACTTATTTTCCAACAGAAAGTTTTATGTGATATAAAGTAGTTTTAAATCTATATAGCTAGTAGGAGAATTGAAATTTTTTACTGACAATTGAATATAAATCGTTCATTGATTATATATTTTATGATAGTTTTTCATTCGGCTACATATCATTCCAGGGAGACCTTTCCTGTGTCGCATTCTAGGTGGAAAACTATTGATGTCCATTGTGATAATAGCCAAAGTATCTGGCAGTCGGCTGTTTCTAGAAATGATAGCTCAAAGCTGCCCGAACTCTCTTTCAATCGGCCACAGCTCAGTGACCAGGAATGCATTGGATTACAAAAGCGAAATTTTGGCCGATTTGTTGCCCGTGAAGCTTTGCTGGATGAAGAATATTGGGTTGGTATTGCTCTCTCTTGTGTAGTTAATTTGAGAATTACAACTTTTCATTCATTTTCTTTTTTGAAAATACTTCAGTTTATTTCTTGGTTCTATATCTGATTTCACATTGTAGACAGCGGCATGGCTCCGAGCAGAAGCTCATTGGGAATGCTTATCATATATGAGGTCAGTTTCTAGCCTCTGGTTTCAATTGTATGCTTCTGATGATTCCTGGAAGGATGATTCTATGAACTTGCGCATGCGCGCGCACACAGTCAGATCTTTACAGCCTGTTCCAGATTTTACAATTTATATTTAACCTTGGAATTTCTCAGTTTCCTGTACTAATTATGAGAATTTTATCATTTTCCAGGCATGTTGATAGTTATAAAAGAAAGTATGCTGAGCAGGTGAGTTGTGATTGAATCCATCCTTTTACATTTCCCGTGTCTGCAGTGGGTCAAAATCGAAGTGTAAGTGTAGTGACTGGAGGGAAGTTGTAACAAGGTTGCCGGTTTGATCACGTGGTAGACTGTCTTTCAATGAAAAGCTTTTCTCAGTCTGTATGTTTGCAATGTCTGTTGTGCTCATCCCGCCATTCCTTACGAGGAATGGAGCAAGGGAGGAATGACTCACTGAGCAATATTTCGTATTGTCGTTCCTATCAACTAAAAATTGATATTGAAAATTTGTTGATTTTTTTGGGGTATAATTGTACTTTTGGCCTTTGGCGTATTTTTGATATTTTTGGAATAGGGTAAGGATAAAATTAGACCACAAAAACTTGGAAGTAGAGAGTACCCCATTTTTCCTCCAGTTGACTGCCTCTCTCCATCATTTAATTTCCTTCTCTCCTCTCTCCTCTCTTCCTGTCTCTTTACTCTGTACCTTTCTTCTCTCTATATATGTATAAATTTTATATGGACGTGAGATTTTTACAATGCCCAAATAAGGGAAGATTGATGTACACGATGAGAGATTCGACCAATTTGGATTTTCAGGTCCCTTCTCTCTCACCTTCCTAGTTTGGGATTTGAGGTAGGTTTTCTTGTACCTTGGCCTAATATGCTTTGGGATGAATGTCATTGAGTATGTTTCGATTCTAAGGGTTTCTGAAGAGCCCTTTTGAATAAATGCTTAAATCTATATGATATTTTGTTTTTATTTTTAACGTTAAGAAATTATTTGGTGAAAATGTGATATATTGGTTTAATTTGAGAATTTATGATGAAGTACATAATCTAGGATTTTATCATAAGTTTAGGTTTGTGCCAATTGTGAAACTAAACATGTAATCTTGTGATTAAATGTTTAGTTTTAAATAATGGTAGTGGTTATCGTAACAGTAATGATGGCGGTGATGCGGTTTTGGGACGTAATGGCCGTAGAGTAACTGTGGCGGTAAGTGGAGTTGTAAATTTTTTTTGCCTGTTGCATAACCCAATAAAAATAACTAATAGACATTTTTATTTCAAAATTATACTTGTTGAAGTTTAAAATGATTTTTGGTGAATTTTGTTTGCTTTCTAGACATGATACAATACATGTCCTTATTTTTATACTAGATAGTCTGATTTTAATAAACATTTTAAATAAATTTTATGTGCTTATTAATGAGTGTATATATTATAAATTCACAATGTACAACTTAAATGTCATTTAAATTTTTAATAGCTATAAATTACTGTATATGTAGAAGCAATATATATAGAAGCACATTTATTTGACTTGTTTAAAATTTAATTTCAAACTCACTATTCCATTCAAACTTTATATTGTTTTTTGAACTTCAATTTGTACGTATGTTGATTTTTTTTAATAAAAAATAGAATTTTATTGATTTTGAGTTGTAAATAAGCATGGATCTTGAACACCTTTCTTAAAAAATGAAGTTGAAAACTTGACCACCATATTTTTTGCTCACTATCAAACCCCCAAAAAATCAAATTCATTGATATTAAATGATCAAGAAACATGGATCCTGAATCAAACATGTCATTCAACTGTTAGCAAATATAAATCTCGGTGAACTAATCAAAAATGGAAGAAGACGAAACTTATTAGAGAGTCGGCAGTCTAAAAGGAAGGGCCAAGCCATCTGATTGTTGTGAAATTTGAGAGATTTGAAGGAAATCTCACGACATTGAAGTAGTCTTTGGCCTGTTGGGCTACTGTGATTAAGTTTGGATTGAAAATAATAGGAGACCACTTGGTGTTGTGGGATTTGAGGCAAATCTCACAACACTAAAGTAGACTCTGGTTTGTCAAGCACATTATTTTAAGTGTAAAGTTTAGGGTGGTGAAATGGATAACTGTGATAAACGAGAAAAGTGGTTAATTATAGCACAATTTTGATGTAATGTATTATGAAATGTTGTAAAGGAAATTGAAAGTGAAATGAGTGATTTGGGTGAGTTTGATTTTTGATGGGTGCATTAAGAGACTTGTCTTGACGGGGTTAAGTGCCCTGTGTGCGTGGGTGTATGTGCAACGACTTGAATTTGGTTTTTATTGGGTTGGTTACAGCAAGTAAGTGAGATACAGGATACCCATCGATGCAAGACTTCAAATTTGTACAAGGATTGGAATTGTCTACTCGCTCGGTTTAATAGCCGATAAAGATGATAGTTTGAGATTGGGATTGCGTATTCCCTAAGTTGACACTGATAAAAGAAAGAGGCTTTTTATTTGAGGCTTTCCTATCTGAAGTCCAGGTGTGACAACCTGGAGTTCATGGTTGTGGTAACTTGAAAGTGGTTGAAAGTGAAAATTGAACTTGTTGATTAACCAAACTGTGGATGTGCGCATGTTTAGAGACTTGAATTTGGTTTTTGTTGGGTTGGTTACAGTAAATAAGTGAGGGTATGAGATACTCATAAGTGAAAGGCCCAGAATTTGTGCGAGGATCGGAATTGTCTAGTCGCTCAGTTTAATAGCCGATAAAAACAAAATTTTGATATTCGGATTGCCTATTCAATCAATTGATGCCAATAAAGACAGAGGCTTGAGATTTGATGCTTTCCTACGCAATGTTCATGTGACAACCTGGAGTTTATGGTTTTGGTAACTTGGAAGTGTTTGATAACGAAAATTGAACTTGTAGGTCAACCAAACTGTGAATTTATGCACGGTGTGTTGGTGAGTAGAGTTAAACTTGAGTTTCTAACAAAAAGAGATTTCATTGGATAAGAAATAGATTTCAAATCTACTTTATGATACATTAGTTAGCATGCATGTATATCATTACATATTCACCATATGCCCAATATTCTTACTAGGTGGTCATAACCATGCCTAACATTTCAGATAACAAGGGTGAGATACGAGTTTGAGATGGTTGGATTTAAAGGACAGATAAATGTTTTTCTGCATTTCTGGGCCAAGGGCTACAATTCATTAATCAAACTTGTTGCAAGGCTATAAGTTCAGATAGTTATTGTTGGAAACTTGTAATCATAATAGAAGGCTGCGGATATTTATTGTTGGAAACTTGTAATAATAATAGAAGCATGATAAGGAAACATTAGAGATGCCATTTATTGTTGGATATTTATTGTTATGTTCGTGACACTCATCCTTAGCGAACGAAGTTGGATGCTCGGGCTGTCAAATGCATTTTTCTTGGTTATTCGAAGACTCAAAAGGGGTATTGCTGTTTTTGTCCATCTCTCCACAAGT